>APFE030569472.1:80243-150734 GCA_000404065.3 Pinus taeda
TTTTTATCAAGCTTGAGGAGGATAACATATTCTTGTTGTATAATTTCACCCTTCGGGTGAATCCATCACTATTTGATGTTTTAACGAGTCTAGCGAAGGTGAAACTCGGTCTTGTCTAGATGGACAAGTTTGTTGCTATTTGATGTTTTAACAAGTTTAACGACAAATATAACTCAGTCCTTTTCATGTTTAGAGAGTTTGAAAAGGGACAAAAAGAAAGCTCCACAAGTTTTTTTCGTAGATTAATCTCTCAAGCCCGAAAAGGCATAAAACAATACAAGAGATATGTCATTTCCAATCCGTTAACGAGCTAAAAGGGACAAGTGCTCGACAAACTTTTCATGCTTAGAGAGTCTGAAAAGAGCTTAAAGAGGACTCCAAGGGGGTTCCTTTTTCATTTTGTAACTTCTTTTTGAACTGTGATAGGTTTTGGATTAACTTCTGTTTGAACTGATTCAAGTTCAGAAGTAATTTCTTGTTGAGAAACTTCAAGTTGAGAATCAACTTGTTGTTGAACAACTTCAGTTATTGTTTCACTAGGATCAATTATAATGTCCTCGGGTAATTATGAAACTTCTTCTTTAGAAACGGATGTACCAAAAATAGTTGAAGTAATTGGAGTCTCAATACTTAAAGAAATAGATGATTCAGGTAATTTAGATGAAGAACTAGGAGTTCTTGATGTACTTGACTTAGTTAAGCAAGACCATTGTGACTGAATAGGTGTAGCTTTGGGTGGCAAAGGTGGTTTACTCGCAGTTCTCCATGAACGACGGGGTAAGGGTTGATGTTCCTCCACGATTGCTGATTAGTTTTATTATTAAAAAAGAAATAAGCAAAAAGGGGTAATCTAGGCAAAAGGTTTACCAAGAAACTGTCAATTGCAGAATACCTCCTGGCGAACCAAGAAGTACGGGCAGCCAATCTACTCGAATGCTATGTTCGGTGTATCACAATGTATAAGGAGGCCAACTCGGTTACCTAAGAATGGATAGAAACCTAGTGTTGTCCTCCCATATATACCCAAAGGTACATGGAGGCCCAATCCGTATAAGCATTGTCTAATGCAAAACCGCACAGTGAGAGCATTCCCATATACTTTATGTACTGTAACACCGCCCTGTATACCCGAAGGTACGTGGACGACCTACGATATAATCACGTACGTGTAATGAGGTATCACACTTGGGATGTATTGAAAACAAGTTAGCGGCAACTGCTTTTCTTTATGACGTCGGAACGCATCTCTAGCCTAGAACCACTAAATGTTTTCTTTAATGACAATGCTCCATTAGGTAAATTGATGTTAATTTTAAGTTGATCTTTCTTAGGAATTTGCTTTTCAAGTTCACCACGTGATGTATTCTGAAATTCCTAGGAATGTAACTATCATGATAAGCATTCCTTCCATTCAATTTAACAATGAATATCCTAGCTACTAGGGATAGAGCAATCAGATTTCTTTCGATCAAAGAGCAAAGAGCACAATCTAATGCAATTTCCCTACACTATTCCTATGAGCACACACAAACTTTTTCAGTGCAACATGCATGTATTTATTTTCGATTTCCTTGATGTGAATGTGAATCAAAAAGGAAAATTATGCACATACAATCAATCAATCTTTAACAAGAACTAAGACTTGACGACATTTATGTTTCGAAGGAAAAGAATACTTTTACGACACTTTCTTTCGAAAAAAGATTAATCAACTATATTCTATATTTGACTATAGATCAATAATGACAAAGAAAAAATTTAAGAAACATTAATCAATCAAGTCAAAGTAGGGCTAGAAAAGGAGATCAAAACTTGTTCTCTGAGACATGACATTCATTGATCAATCAGTTAGCAAACAAACAGAGAAAAATTGGCAAAAACTCATTCTAGAGGTGGGAAACTGACCCTAGGAGGATCAACGCAGCCCTGAATGTGAGACAATGTGCTTCAGAGCACTATCCCTAAGCCATGGGTGCTCTGCAGTGCACTGTGTCCCTCACAAGCCTATGCTGGTGACAGTGAGCCATTTCAAAAGGCAATTTGACACAGTTTTGACCAAAAATTCAATGCAAAAGAGTTGAAATACAATCAATGAACACAAGTAGGGTCTGTAAGGATGTCCTAGGAGGTGGATAAGCTACTAGGAAAGGTGATCTTCCCCAGCGGAGTCACCAATTTGTTTTGGAGAATTTGGTATCTATGGATAAATACTAATTCCCTAGATAAGTAGCCATATCTAGAAAAATAGTTTAAAGCACTTTAGCCTTTTCCTATAAGAAATAGATAAGACAAAGAAGATGAGAAGACCTACTTGTAGTCTCTCTTTCCTCTTGTCTCCTTTGTATTGATCCTGTCACTCCTTCCCATACTTAACACACTTGAGAAGTACCTGTCAACATAAACAGAAGACAAAGAACCAATTAAAGAAAAATATCTATTGAATACAAGTAAATGGAATCAAATTCATTTCACACATATAAGCATCATAAGACAATACAAACATATGGGTGAAAGGTTCAAATACTTTATTGCATAGAAGAAGGAATTAAAACCATTGTGTCTGATTCAAAGTCATTCCTCCAGTTTGGATCCCATCCACATCACATCAAAAACATGACAAACTTGTAGCATTACAATACTTGCTTCAAAGCCAATTCTCATAGCAACATTATCTCCTTACAATTCAACATATTCCAAGCCCTGATCACTTAGATGAGTGGTCAATTTATAGGGATATTAAGGAGGTTTTGTCATAAACGATGGTACTGAATGGCCTTCCATACTTAGAATTAGTTCCATGGAGGAAGGGATGAGAGGATAAGATGCATCTTAACTCATTCCTCATCCATTTTCGAGCTCATAGGAGTTTATAAGTGAGGGAACCTTCTAGATGACTCCACAAGATAAGAATATTCCCCAAACCCTATGTGAATTTCACTCAAACTTGCCCAGTGCAGGTGAAAGGAAGCCTAAGTGCTCTGCAGAGCACCCTTGCATGGACTTAACTTCTCTGCAGCACACCCTTACATGGACCTACCTGCCCTGGTCCTTCTAGAGGTTATTTTTGGATGTCTTCAGGTCATGAAACTGTCTGGGAAGGAGGCATTCAAAGGGGTGACTTGTATAGGGCATGTAGCAACTAGAATTAGGGTTTGATGAGCCCTAAAATACTGATCTGGACAATGGGAGTGATGTGCCCACATGGATCTATAACAAATAGGTGGAATACAAAGAGATATCCTTTCATTTTAGATTCTTGAATGGATCACTAACAATCAACAAGTGATGTATATAAAAATATGTGCTTTTGGATATTCAGATAGTTTTTTGGAATATTGAGTTGTTGTGAGACCAAGTTTGTGGATTGTCTGGAAAAGAAAGAAATAGAAAGAAGAGAAGATGTGAAGTAGAATTGAGAAAGAGGAGGTAGAGCCAAAGTACAAAATAGAGACAACGACCAGGTAAACCAACAAAATAAATTTGTAATCTTCTCAAGGGATTGTTGTCTCATTTCAAGTAGTATCCTAAAAAAGAGTAGCTTAGAGCCTATAGAAGAGGGAGTAGGAACTTCCCAACAAGTTTTAGTTTGTAAAATAAAATCAAAGTAGAAACCTCTTGTAGGTAGAAGCATGAAAAAAATTGATGTCAATGGGAATGGGTGCTTCCAGCAAGTTGTAGCATGAAAAATATAAGAGGGGTTGGAGCCTTCTATAGGTGGGTGTCTATTATACAGCAAAATTACCTCCTCATCAGCTCAGAGGAGAAAGACATGATGGTTGAAGCAATAGCCAAGATCACAGGCCTTGTTTCCACACTAACGTTGTATATACACTAACAACATGATTTATAAAGCTTCTCTGTAAGCATAAGGGAGTGTTAGTGACCCTACTAACTCTACTTGTTGGTTTGGGGACAACGTTAGTGGATCTTAATGATAATCTAAAGGTCAAAGGAGCGAATTGACTCATAAATATATAGATATTCCCTCCTAAATATACTCAGAAAAGCAAGGAAACATCTGATGTTTGACCTACTTGTGGGATTTCTAATCCTAATGAAGGAGGCAAATGGGAAAGAGCTCAAAAGCATGGCAACATCATTGCTTTTACCTAAAGAAACTCATGGAGGAACTTGGCAACCCTAACTTGAATGCTACATAAGCAAATCCAGGGTTATTGTGATGGAGGTTAGATCATTTTAAAGGACAACTTACTTGATTGTCGAGCATAGTCTCAAATCTAAGCATAAGAAGTTGGTAAGAAGGGGGAGAGAGAGAGGAGCTATAGGGTAAGGGAAGGTTGATGCAACAAATGGTTGTAATCACTCTTCCGACATTAATATAAAACTACAGTTGTACTGTCTACTCCGTGGTGTTGGTACTATCATTCATTTAGTTGTTTGTGCAATACCTTTTAGCATGAGTAGCTTAGTCATGTGTAACTAGATGTATTTTATATGTTCATGTATTAGTTATCAAGGTTGTATGTTGTGATTATGCCTGTCTCTTCTATGTGCAAGACTTGATCTGGAGTCGGCTTAGGGGACTTCCACCTAGCTGCATTGTGCTCTCCAACAAATCTACATGGAGGCTTGAGGTAATGAATCTGTTTTTCTTTGATAGTTAGTTATTGATTATGGACATGCATGTAACTTTGTGATGGTTGTAGATAATCTTACAGTTTGCCAAGGGTCCCGGGAAGACCCTTGAGGGTATTTCCATTCTCCATACACCATGCATTTTATCCTATAGCAGAATTGGCGACTCCACTGCGGACTATACTTTAGTTCCCGATTTACCCAAAAAGTTCCTAGTTTCCTTCTCCTTCTGGACCTTCCTGTACTTCTGCATTCCTTTTCTGACCCATTAGGACCTAGCAACACTCTTCTTTCATATATTCAGCGTTAGTGCCTCCAGTAACTCTCTGTGGCCTCTAGCATAGAGTGTTAGTGACCCAAATTTTGATATGCAGCAGTATCTGTGACCTCAAAGGGTTGGGAAACTTGCTTCTGGACTGATAAGGGATCTGTAGTTGTGTTTTGTTTGCAAGATCTGTGTCTTGAAAGAATTTTTTTTTAAGGAAATAACTTTTCTTCTTAAAATTTTTTATTTTCATAAAGGAAAAATTCGAAATTTTTTATTCATTATTCTACTTCGCTGGTTAATTTATGAATTATTTGGTTTCAGTAGTTGTTAGAGAGCATTGAAAAATTTTTGTCGGTTATGCTAGTGTTGCAATGAATAGGATACATGGAATGAATATTGATGTATGAAAGACTCTCCCTTGTAGAATACAACTTATTTCATCAAATTGAAAATTTACAAGCACTGTCTTTTGGATGATTTTTTGAGTTAGAGTCCCACCACACATCATACGTCAACACCCCTACCGAAGACACTAAAAAATTACACTTAAAATCTACCTAAAATCAATCAATAACTCTTTCTAGAGAAAACAAACATTAGTTCAAGCTAGGATCTTGGGATAGGCTGTGTGAGTAAATTGCCCAAGATCTGAAACCAAAACTAGTGTCATTAAAAGAGAGAAATCCTTCTGCACTCATATTACCATGACCACTCCAGTCAAAGCAGAGCTAAATACGAGACAACATAAGACTGTAAGTGAAGGTAGCCCACCTTCGCTTGCGACTCCTTTGGGTATTCTGTGTATCGGGGATCCCTTCAGGGATATCAAATCTAAGTCGAGAACTCAGGTATCCTGCCCACACAGCATATTGTCTACGACTATGTCCCCCCCGGTGGTGTCTGTGATCTGAGGTATCCTTAGTGGCCATACTTTTAGGGACTTACACAAGGTGACTGGGGCGGGCTGCCTTGGTACCTTACATAGACGGACCTACTTTGTCTTCAGTTTTTGGGAGGGTGCTTGTCTTCATGAGATTACTTGGCCCCTCAATCTGAGGTTTGGGTGAAGCTCTAGAGTAACCATAACTGTACATTTGGCCAGCCCTCTCTATTATTCATTGTGATACTGGGTTTCATCTCTAGTGATCGGTGCTTATCAGACAGGGTCATTTTCCTCCGTTTGTTGATTGATTCACTTAGTGTATTTTTTATTTTTTAGGTGCCAGAGTGTGATCATTGAAACTTTAATAAACATCACAATAAATTTTTCTAATAAAAATTATCAGCCATCGTGGCTACATCCGACCCTCGTCGTCAATCTAGACGATTGTTAGGACTTCCTTCATTCATTGTGGAAGATCCATGAGCTTCAGTGAACCGGATTCCCCATCTTCGGGAAATCACTCTTTGAGATATCACACAGAATCAGTTTGGAAAACCGATGATTCAAGCTTACCAGAGGATTTCTTTATTGCAGGATTTCTTCCTCCATATAACCCTCCGTTCACGAATCTGTGGACCCACTGTTGGTCCGCGTTGCGTCTGTACCTCCTTTGTCTTCAGTTGGAACACTTCCACCCATCCCATTGACGACTAACGGGTCGTGGGTCATTTTGGGCAATTTTGGTCCCCCACCACTTCCCTAGTCGATAATCACTACCACACCTTTGATGGCGAACCCTGTTATCCCATTTGTTCTAGGTACAAACCCTAACATGACACCCTCTATGAGTGGAACCCAGCCTATGCGAGGTTCCACCCCTTTAGTGTCAAACTCTATACCTTCAACAAGTGCTACATACAACGCTCCTTATAATGCTCAATATAGCACAGTTAGCGCGGGTCCCTTCAACCAACTATATGGTTGGCGTCCATTGTATAGTTATAACCCCCAGATTCAAGTATCTGGGGGCACTCCCAATATGCATATACCGTTCGCGAATGTAACAGTTCCCCCTCTGTTTTCAGGCATGCAAGGTTAGTCACTGATTGACATGAACACTCCTTATGCCAGTCAAGGACATATGGTTAGTTCTGTGGCAGGCGGGAATCCTCAAGGAGATCCCAACCAATCCATGGGGGAACCCTACTCACAACCTCACATTATTTAAGGGGGCAATACTTATCCTAGGGGAAATTCTATACCCCAACATCAAAATCCCCATGGAAATCCACATTACAATGCCATACCCCAAGGAAACTACTATACCACGCAACCTGTGTACAATATTGGGAATCAAACAATGGGAGGACCGCAAGGATCCTCAAGTCATATGTCATCGCCTTGGTCCGATTCAGGGGCATCACACACTTTTCCTTTCTTGGCAACGTTGGATATCCCCGACTTGTACAAACTTACAAATGACCCCATCTATCATAACTTACTCTGGCCACCAATCCCGCATAAAATACCAACAGACATCCCTAAGTTCGAAGGGAAACAAGGGGAGGATTTGGGTACCCATATCACCACCTATCATCTTTGGTGTGTTTCTAACTCCACGATGGATGATAGTATCCGGTTACGTCTTTTTCTCCGCACCCTCACTGGAAATGAATCAAAATGGTACATCGAGTTACCACGTGCATCAGTCAATACCTTTGACACTCTAGTGATGGAATTCTTAAAGAACTTCGAGCTACCCATCTGCTATTAAACTGGGACAGAATTCCTCACTTCATTAAGTCAGGATACCTCCACCCACATCTCTGATCATATACATGAATGGAGACGTAGGCGAAGGTTAGTCAAAGCTCCCCTCCCAGACTATCTCTTAGCAGATTGGTTCTGCAAGTCTCTTCTCCCCCAAATCGCTAAAGATGTCACCTTAGGTGGTGCGGTCACAGAAGACCAATCCATACATTGTGCCCAACACTTAGATCTGATATATTCACAGTCTGGCACTCTTTACGACGTAATCCCTAATGCCCCTCGTAATTCCAATGCTCCCGCTACTTAGCAACCCAGGGCGCACGCCGATGGGATTATTGGCCCAACCTCTGGGACTACTGTAAAACACCTCAACAGTCACATTTCCCAGATGTCAGTGGACCCGTCTACCAAATCAACTGCTCTTCCTACCACCACAATAAACTATGTGCAGTCTACAAAAAAACCTGGTGGTAAGAACAAGAAGAACAAGAAAAAGACCACTCCTTCTGAGGAGCAGTCAACAAAGTAGCAAAACCCAAAGCAGAAGGTTGTTGCGCCCCCTGACGATGGAAAGGATAAACCTGCCAGATTCCCTTGCAAAATCTGTGTTGACAACGACCTGACCTATCGTTGTTTGCGTCTTCACGAATGGACAGATTTCATTGCTAAAAAGGGTTTTGGTAGGACCCTTGCTGTCCTGAATAATCCTTTCCCCGCTCAGCGGCAACAACACCTTATTGCAAACCAACCCCAACCCCAGCAAGGGGGCAATGGTGGTTCGTAACATCCTTCAACTAGTGAAGGACCCTCTACCATTTACACCTTTGAAACGGTAGATCTACAAACAAGAGCCAAATCTTATGGAGCTCCTGTCGCTCATTCAGAGGAACCTTCCTCAAGTCAAAACCCACTGCCACCTAACGATTTCCATATCGAAAGGCCAGTTACTGACTTTGTGATTCACCCCCCTAAAGGGGCACTTCAACGCATAACACACAATACATCTGTACATGCCACCCAAAAATACAACATTGTAGAAGACTTGGCGCAAGCGTCGTTGGCTATGTCGGCACTCGAGGTATTACAAACGTGTCCAGCACAAAGGAAATATTTGCTTTCGGCCATTGGTGGTATCGACCCACAGGATTCCATGCTTGCAATTTTTGACATGGAAAAGTGTAAACCTCCCCTTTCCCACCAACTTGCATTTCAGGTGCAAATCTTTTCTAAAGGTAAAGGTATACATAGAACTGTCATCGACAAAGGTGCTTCTACTTGCGTCATGTCAGCTTCATGTTGGCTCGCTTTGGGTTCTCCAACCCTAACCCCACCATCGAATTCCCTTAAAGCTTTCGACGGCCACACTTTCATCTCGAAAGGTTACCTAGCTAGCTACCCCATCACCTTGCATAGGAAAACAGTAACGATGGACATAGAAGTCGTAGATAAAAAGCTCAACTATAATCTCTTGATGGGTCGCAGTTGGACATATGCCATGATGGCTATTATGTCTACTGTCTTTCGCATCATCCTATTCCCAGTGGATGGAAAGATAGTCACAGTGGACCAGCTGTCTTTCTACACCCCTAATTATTCCTCATTACCAAGCGACTCTGTACCCCTAGTAGTTGGTGTACCTGACTCTTAAGTCAGTATCGATACCGGTCTTCTAAAGGCTTCTTCCCTAATGAGTTGTTTCCCTCTTCAGCCGCCCTAGGTTTCACAAAGGGTCAATAAGCTTTCATACATTCCTCATGAACAAACCGATCCATGGATCCTACCAGCTCCTTCAGACATTGACACATACAGAGAAAAAATGTTGTTGTCACCAGCTGAATTGGCCTACCAAGCCATTCAATCTGCATCTGAATCTCTAGTCATTTTGGTTACGGCCAATAGTACCATTTCCCCTTCCATAATTGCTCCTTATTTCGATCCTCAATCAAGTCCTACCTACGAACGAAGCTATTAGAGAAATCATGAGTTTAGAAGAGCGACCTTGGGAGGACTCACACCATCGTGTTTTGATATCTGATTCGGACATGATACCTCTTCAAATCCTGTCACTTGACATACCAAAAATCGTTTCCTCACCATATACAACTATCCAAACTTTGGACACAGAAGGAAACATGGGCAATATTTCAAAGACGTTGCTCATCGATATTTTTGTCACAACAGGCATCGTGGAAAACATCCATATTGGAGTAGATTGCAATCTTGAGGAAATTGCAAGCTTCACCTGCCTTTTTAAGGAATTCCATGATGTATTCGCCTGGTCTCATGATGAAATGCTTGGCATGGATCCATCTATTGCCAAGCATGAGATCAAGATTTACAACAATGTTAAACCTGTCCATCAAAGAATTCAACCGGTCCATCGTCGCAAAACGACAGACATAAAAAACGAGGTGGAAAATTCGTTACATGTTGGTTTCGTCTATCCTATTCCTTTAATGGAATGGTTCCAATCTGGTTCCTTTCAATATGAAACAAGGAACCATCTGCATATGTGTCGACTATTGAGACTTGAACACCGCATGTCCTAAGGATAATTATCTGACACCGTTCATTCACCAGATCATTGACTACTGCGCCGGTTGTGAATCATTTTCATTCATGGATGGATTCTCAGGTTACAACCAGATTGCTATAAAACCCAAAGACCAACACAAAACCACCTTCGTTTACCCATGGGGAATCTTTTCCTATCAAAAACTTCCATTCGGTTTAAATAATGCTGGAGCAAATTTTCAAAGAGCCATGGACTACGCATTTCACGATACCAGGAATATCGTTCAAGCTTATTTGGATGACCTTCTAGTCCATTCCAATCAACGAATGCAACACCTAAACCATTTAAGAGCCATCTTTTTAAAGTGTCAGTTTTATAAGATACGTCTGAAACCACATAAATGTGTTTTCTTCGTCAAGTCTGGATGCTTACTTGGATTCATTGTCTCCAAGTACAGGATAAGGGTTGATCCCAATAAGTTAAAGGCAGTAACTCTATTGCCTGAACCACAATCCGTTCTACAACTCCAACGTTTGCAAGGGAAAGCAAACTTTTTACGATGGTTCATCGTGAAATATTCTAAGTTAACGAAAGGCTTCATGCACCTACTTAAGAAGGGAGTGTCGTATCTATGGGATGATCAAGCTCAACAATCATTTGATGCCTTGAAAAAGGCACTTATATCAGCCCAGTCCTTAGTGCTCCCAACTATGGCCACGACTTTCGTCTATACCTAGCAACCTCGCCATCCTCTCTAGGAATGGTCTTGGTTCAAATGCATGATGACCAGAGTGAACATGTGATCTATTATCTGTCGAAAAGCCTGGCTGGGCCCAAACTCAGATACTCACATGTGGAAATGTTGTCATTGGGAGTTGTCTTTGCTGTCAACCGATTCTGACACTACATACAGTTGTGATAGATTACTGTCATTGCCTTGGAGAATCCCATGAGACACATTTTGTCTCATCAAGTAATTGGAGGAAAATATTCAAAATGGATCGTGATCCTCCAACAATTTGATTTGGTTTTCACTACTGCCAAGGCGAAGAAATCCTTAGTCTTCGTCAAACTTTTGTCGGATCTTCTCGTTATCGATCCTAACGAGATAGCCCACGATCCTATTCTAGATGAAGCTCTCTATCTCATAGACACCACTGACCCTTGGTATGGATACATTCTTGTCTACCTCTAAGCGCAATGGTTCGACCTCAAAATATCGTTCGGTGACTGTCGTCGCATCCATCACCAAGTGTGACACTATCTAGTGATGAACAATACGTTATATCTTCACAGTGTGGATTTTGTTCTTCGATGTTTCCTCACTCATGAAGAGGTGGAACACATTTTAAATGACTGCCATGCTGGGGCATGTGGCAACCATCTTTCTGGCATATCTATTGCATAGAAAATCTTGCGCCCAAGCTATTACTGGCCGACCTTATTCAAAGATTGTGTCAAGGCCATCGAGCACTGCCATCCTTATCAAGTGTTCACAAAGAAAATATGTACTCCTCTAGCCATACTGCACCCGGTTATCTCTGTCGGCCCCTTTGCCAAATGGGGGATAGACTTCGTAACTTGCAATCCCATTTCCTCTGTTGGACACAACTATATCATTGTAGTTGTGGACTATTTCACGAAATGGGCCGAAGCCCTTCCCACCTACCAGGCCGATGGGGAAACTGCGGCATTATTCCTGTTCAATCAAGTCATCTGTCACTTTGGTGTACCCCACAGGATCGTTACAAACCATGGGTCTCATTTTCATAATCACATGATGTTTGACTTAACATCATTGCTAGGATTTTGTTAGGAGCAATCATCCTCCTACTACCCCAAACCTAATGGTAAAGTAGAGGCCGTCAATGGCGTCTTAAAAACCATGATCCGTAGGTTGGTAGGAAATAATAAAACCAACTAGCATCGAATTTTATATTCGGTGCTATGGGCATACCGAACTTCAGTAAAAGCTGCCATGGGCTTTACACCTTTTCAACTAGCTTACGACCTGGAAGCAGTTTTACCAATTGAGTGTCAGATCCCTTCCCTACAAATAGTCGTTGAACTCTTGCCCGGAACTACTACCGAAGAAGAGCACCTGCTATACCTCAATCAACTAGATGAAACCCGTTGAGATGCCGAATTTCCACTCGAGGCCCACAAGTGCCAGGTAAAAGCCCAGTATGACAAAAAGGTCAAGCCTCATTCTTACCAAGAGGGCGATCTTGTTTTTCTTTATGATAAAAACGTGATCTCTTGGGGGCAGGAACGCTTCAACCCTTATGGCTAGGTCCCTATGTTGTGAAGAAATCCCTCTCAAAAGGGGCATATGAACTTTAGGATTGGGAGGGAGTCCCACTCTCTGAGCCCAAAAATGGGCTCTATCTGAAAAAGTATTATGCCTAGTATTGCATTAGGCATGTGTTTTGTAATTTTACGTATTTATAAGTTTTGCTTCCTTTTTTGGTGTGATTGGATTGTTTTGGTATTTATTGGAATATTTGTCTCACACATCCTTCTCGCAATGCAAATGTCTTCATTACCCTTAACATACGTAGGATACGCGGAAGGTGCCAGTCGTCACACATGACACATTGCATCGGTTGCTTGGGTCATCTTCACACCTGAGTCGGCACTGTTTTGCTCTGGAGGAGTCTTTCTTGGTACCACCACCAACAATATTGCAGAGTACATGTTTGTAATTTCACTTCTCACTGAAGCGTCATCAAGGGACATATCCAATCTGGTGGTCAGGTTAGACTCTTAGCTAGTTATGCAATTGACAAATTGTTATCACATTCGTAATCCAACCTTGTTACGTCATTATTTAAGGGCACGACTCTTGGAACGTCAATTCGATGTTATCACATATGAACACATTCCTAGAGAATTTAATACAGTGGCTGATTCAATGGAAAACTATGTATTAGATTGGCATCTGTCTCATTCACTATAGAAGCATGCATGAAAAGTAAAAATTTACAGAGTTAAAAATTTTAAAAAACATTTACGCCATCAAAATACCAAAATGTCTATATATATATATGGATAGAATCTAGTCTTTTACATTGAAATATTCCAAAACTTGGATGTTTTAAGTACAAAATGGCTACTAAGCCTAGCTACAAACACCCATTGGTTATGCCAAAACACCTACTAAGAAGAGCCTACTACTCCTGAAATGCTAAAACTGCTCTAGCTATCTTTTGAAGAGGAACTAGAAACCGCTCAAGTACACTGACTGTGTGCCGCTGCATATGAGCGAGAACCTCCCTCATAGGAAGGGGGGCACACCCATGCTCAAGCCCTCCAGGTTCTTCAGATACTCGCGAAGATTGTTAGCATCACCCCACAACAGGTAGTTGGCCTCCTCGTCTCATATGGCGAGGTTCGCCTGTAGGTCATAATGGCGCCACACCTATGTTAAGCATAAAGCTTCATGTCAGTGCTTTTTCACCCATAAAAACATCACATAAACATTCAAAAGCTAAAAAATACTTAAAGTACTATAAAAAATCATTCTCTCTTGAGGACCCTAGTTGGTCTCGGGCATCAGCATCAAGTCAGGGTCGTCGGTGAAGTCCATGCCCTCATAGGCATAGTCATCAATCATCACGATCTGGCCTCAAAGCCACTGGAATAAATCTTCCTCGAAGAAGTGTTGGATCGGTCCTCCTCCTATGTGAGGATCGAGTGATGACCATCACCCCTGTCTCGGCTCCCTCGAATCAAAGGGACCTAACCTCATCCTTGGGCACATAACAGTCACTCTGTCAAGAATGAATGACACTATTAGCGTACCATACCCAAACATTTGTTGGTTTGGAGTCTTGCATGCAGTTAAATCTACCTTTAATTGGTGAAGCACTGCTTCACACCAGTTGAACATCTGCGGCTGGACACAGTCAACTGCAAGTAACAATTGGGCCTTTGTTGCAATATGGGGACTCTTTGACCCCACCAACCACATAATCAACCGTAAAATGGCCCTCATAGACCGGGACCTAACACTCTCTATGTCGACTCTATTGCTGACAAGTCCACTCTCAGGGATGTAGTAGGATTGCACTAGCTCTAGGGTAAATCGAGGATCAGGCCTACCCCCGGTGAGGTTTTCTTGTGCTCCACGGCACAACAAATGAGTTAAAAATTAAATGTCATCCCGGTCAATGGCCAGCTCATGATCTACAATCCTGAACACCTGCTCATGTTCATCCCAACGCTAGATAATCCATCTCAATAAATCCTCCTACCCTTTCATTAGCTCCAACTTTGCATACTTTAGTAAACCGCAGTCGCGAAATGCAAGTATTCATGTTGGATCACTTTGCATTAGCAATTTCTAGCTATCATGGACCCGTTCTCTCCATAGACTAGTCATTATGGCCTGAAACCTGTGCAAAATAACCCAAAAATCAGTCAAAATGGGGCAATACAACTTCAGGGATCACTGCATAGGGTTTTAAACTTTGCGCTCAAGCTATAATGCCCCCCCCAAAGGTACACAGGGAGGATTAATGCCCTCCAGCAGGTCGTACAGGGCGTTTAATGCTCCCTACGGGCCAACCAAAGGGCGTTAGTGCACAATCATTGCTTTAGGGCATCCCAAATCTGCAAGAATCCACCTCTGAAAATGATAAGAAAATTTAAGAAATGCATAGAGCAAGGTTTTGGCCTCTACCTAGGACTGACATCACGTCGAATGGTTGTCTGGATCTCCTGTAATGGTCCGCAGAAAATTTGCTCCTCTTTAGCTCCAAAATGCTCTCACAGTTCTCAAATAGTGAAAATGGTGAATGTGAAAGCTCAAATAACTTCTTTATATTTATTTTTGGAGACATGATTTTTTAAATCATTAAAGAGGAAGTAGTCCATTCCCCATGATTTTTTTATCATGCATGACCCCATATGGATAGGAGTTGCTGCTTTTTTATACTTTTTTCCGCTTTTAATGAAAGTACTTTCAAGAATGAAAAGAAAAAATCACTGCATGCAATTCTCAATGAGCACTTTTCTTTTATGGGATATTTTCTTGCTCTAAAAACTGAAAAATCCCGGAGTTTGTCATCATTGGACTCGTTAAACACATACGACAATGGTTCAAGCAACTCTTTTTCGCTCTTTTCTAGCTCATTAAGCTGAAAAAGATCATTAGAGAATTCTTTTTAGGCGCTTTTTTTCTCGCTCATAAAACTGAAAAAATCTCGAGTTTTCTCTTTAAGCTCGTTAAAATCTTATAAAGATGACCTGAGCATTCTTTTAGGTACTTTTCTCGCTTGTGAAACTGAAAAATCCCGAGTTTTTGTCACTGGGCTCGTTAAAAATCTACCGCAGCAACAAGAGCACTTGCTTTTTTGGGACCATTTCTCGCTCTTAAATAAAAAAATCCTTGAGTTTTTCCCTTCTTCGGGCTCGTTAAATCTATGAAGAAGGAACGAGCTGTTATTTTACATTTTTTTTCTCACTAAAATGAAAAAGATACCTTGAGTTTTTTTCATTTGACTTGTTAAAATTTGATGAAGGTATTGAGTTTGTCGTCACGTGACTCATTAAAAATTCACGACGAAAATCGAGTTTAGTCGGCCTCCTCATACTCAATAGATTAACTCATGGAAAAGTAACTGATCCAGGTATACTATTAAACTTTTGTCGCACCCGACTAAAAACTATGACAAAGGGACCACCCTAGAGTTGTTCTTTACGATCTTTTCAGGCTCTCTAAATATGAAAAGACCACTGAGTTGTCTAGTCTAGACTCATTAAATTACACAGACCAGGTATAGAGTCGCTCTTTTTATGATCAACTCTTAAAATATGAAAAGATCGACGAGTTTACCCGTCTGGACTCACTAAACTAATCAAACGGGGAAAGTAGACAATACAACTACATTCAGTATTAGAAAGCATGGTTTGGCAGCAGTCATTCCCTTGAACATGGCACTACCTCAAATAAACCTTCCTTGTCATGGCCTCTCAATATGAATCCTACTATCCTATGAGTTTAGGCTAAATACCCCAATGTTCTTGCATCTTTGTATCCTAACACTCTTTGGTGTTTCATGAGTCTAGTGTTGCATGGTTAAAACTGTTGTCATGCCTTCTATTGTTCAAGGGTTAAACTTTTGTTTCCTCCATCAACCCATCAAGCATATGCTTTCATCATGCCCTCCGTCGTTTTGACCCAATGCTCAAAGATTCTTAAAAAAAAATAAAAAATCATTCTTGTCCCATTTCGTGTCGATTGATGTAGGACACATTATTTCCTACCTTTCGATAGGTATCTTCCTATCGACTTCAACACTCTATCTAGGAAGACAACCCAGAAACACATTCAATGCCTCGGTACTTGCAAACATTAGTGGCAGGTCACCTTGTGTTTTATCAGGGGTTCTCATTATTGGCTCCTGGTTAAGCTATTCTATGAGTGTCTGATGACAAAAACATTTTTCACACTCGCTAGATTGTACTGTGCATCTTGGAGACCATCACCATTATTGGTGGCCTTCCTCGCGTCTGTTAACGGTCACCATTATTGACTGGTAAGTAGACGATTTCATGCATGTTCGACATCAACACATATATTCACATGTATCGATCTATGTTGTTCGGTGAAGCGGAAATCAAGACCTTGGGTAGAGGCTTGCATCACTCAGCCTTGTTTCCTATCCCAAGTTGCATATATTGTTTTTTGGAGACAGCTCATCAGAATGGTCCTATTATGACACTGGATCTGCATTATTCTTATCGGCGGCCAGCATCGTCATATCTCTTTTTATGAGAAAATCACTCTGACATAGCTACTTAGCATGGGAATGCCCGACTCGAGACATGATTTTAGTTTTTATATATATATATGTGTGTGTGTGTGTGTGTGTGTGTGTGTGTGTGTTTGTTGTATCAGGTTTCCCGTACTGCCCAAAGCTTTTATCCTCTCTCTTTTTGTCGAAGAAGGAAAATTATAGTTAAGTAAAGTATTTCGGCCATCATTGCAGCCTCTGATCTCACACTTTAGGGGGCATCTGTTATACAACAAAATGACCTCCTCATCAGCTCAGAGGAGAAAGACATGATGGCTGAAGCAATAGCCAAGATCACAGGCCTTGTTTCCACACTAACGTTGTCTATACACTGAAAACATGCTTTATAAAGCTTCTCTTTAGCCTAAGGGAGCGTTAGTGACCCTACTAACTCTACTTGTTGGTTCGGGGGCAACGTTAGTGGATCCTAATGAGAATCTAAAGGTCAAAGGAGCGAATTAACTCATAAATATCTAGATATTCCCTCCTAAATATACTCAAAAAAGCAAGGAAACATCTCAAGTTCGACCTATTTGTGGGATTTCTAATCCTAATGAAGGAGGCAAATGGGAAAGAGCTCAAAAGAATGGCAACATCATTGCTTTTACCTAAAGAAACTCATGGAGGAACTTGGCAACCCTAACTTGAATGCTACATAAGCAAAGCTAGGGCTATTGTGATGGAGGTTAGATCATTTTAAAGGATAGATTACTTGATTGTCGAGCATAGTCTCAAATCTAAGCATAAGAAGTTGGTAAGAAGGGATAAAGAGAGAGGAGCTCGAGGGGTAAGGGAAGGCTGATGCAATAGATGGTTGTAATCACTCTTCCGACATTAATATAGAACTGCAGTTGTACTGTCTATCCGTGGTGTTGGTACTATCATTCATTTAGTTGTTTGTCCAATACCTTTTAGCATGAGTAGCTTGGTCATGTGTAGCTAGATGTCTTTTATATATTTATATATTAGTTATCAAGGTTGTATGTTGTGATTATGCTTGTCTCTTCTATGTGCAAGACTTGATCTGGAACTGGCTCAGGGGACTTCCACCTAGCTGCATTGTGCTCTCCAGCAAATCTACACGGAGGCTTGAGGTAATGAATCTATTTTGCTTTGATAGTTAGTTATTGATTATGGACATGCATGTAACTTTGTGACGACTGCAGATAATCTTATAGTCTACCAAGGGTCTCGGGAAGACCCTTGAGGGTATCTCCATTCTCCATACACCGTGCATTTTATCCTATAGCAATTCCTACAAACGATTATGTAAAAGGGGATTAGGTTCTTGCTTTACATCACAACAACAAATTCATGCTTCTTCCCTTTATGGGTTTACACTTATATTGGTGTCTACATATGTTTCCGTCGTTTGTTGTTTCTTATGTTGTGGTTTAATTTTTCTTATATGTTAAATATGTTATTCTTATGATGTACTACTACTCATCTCATAGTTCAAATAACTATTGAAAACAAAAGTAAAAATTGTAAATTGATTACCATAGATGCATTAAATCGATTCACCTCCCCTATTAGTATGGTCATGTTTCCAACTATTGGTATCAGAGTAGGTTACTTCTATATCAGCCTAACAACTAGAAGGTATAGTTGGTTTAATTATGGATTATCAAAGTATTCATGTGCTTAGTGCTATTAGCTTTCAGGAATCGGGAGAGGAGGTAAATTCTAAATTGATAGCTTATGGATTTGATGTTTGGAAGCTAGTATGTGATTTATATAGTAAAGGTCCCCCCTTAAAGTAAGAATAATAGTGGAATGCCAAGGATAAATGTACAATTCACAACAAACCTCAAAATATAGATCGTGAGATGATAATAGGTCTCAAATATACAAAATAAATATGGGACAGGTTGCAGGTCATGCATGAAAGAGATGTCAGTAAAAGAAAAAGGACTCTAATAAAGAATTTGTTTAGCCAAATGAGACTTGTTCTACTAGTGTGAAAGTACTTAATTGTCACGAGGATAAGTTAGTTGAAGACCAAGCCAATCTTGACTTAGCGTTGTTTGAAATAGAAAGACTTACAAGTGAAAACATAGATCAAAATAAATTGTTATAGATATGTAATGAGAAAGAGCATGATTTCAAAGAAGAAATCATTAGATTGAGGACACAATTGGAAGAAGTGAGAAGAGTTGAAGAGGTAATCAACAACCAACTGAAGGAAAGAGATAAACAATGTGAAATATTAGAATCAAAGGTTGTCTTCATGAGAAATAATTCAAAAAATAGTAAGAGCTCAAAGGTAGCCACAGAAGATAATAAAGCAACACCAAAAAGGCTTGCAGGAGAATATTCCATCAACATGATTAGGAAATAAGAAAGCAAGAACAAGCATCAAAACTAGTAGCTGAGGAATGAGACTAAGAAAGTGTATTTTGAAAAATGCAATTTGCACCTAGAGACGAGTTTAGGAAGCCTGTAAGATTCCAAAGGAGGGATAACAATTCCTTTGCTCCCTTATTGGAAGATGTCAAGTGCTTCAATTTCCATAAACATGTGCATATAACAATTGAATGAACAACTAAATCGAGGTTTATCAACCGAAGATGCAACAAAAATGCAAGTTCCCTCAAGCAAGCAATCAATGAAGAACTTTACAAGAAGGTTGGGATATATTTGGTGATGTTGATGAACTTTTATCTCATCGAAAGCAAGGTTTGAGAGAAAAGGCATGGATGGTATAAGAGTAGATGATGAAGGTTTCAAGAGGCTAGAGGATGATTTTGAGCCAAGTGTTTTGGAAAAAAAATATGACAACAAAGGATGATCAAATCCCTAAAACTGATGTGCCAAAATGGTTTCAATTTTATGAAGAAATTATGTGCTCTTGGAATCAGTCTGGCAGAATAGTGGTACAACAGTTGATAACCTGCCCTGTAATGAATATAAGGTTACAAATAAGAGGAGTTAGCATGTGAACATGTGGTATTAGTTATAAGAGAAGGAGGAATCTCAAACATATGCAATATGTTATTTGTTAATGTCATACTGACATATACTTAGAGGCTTCTACAAATGCCAGAGAAGTTATCATATAGAAAGTTACAAGTCATAAGACATGAGATTACAAGTCTAAATGTTACAAAGCCTACATTTTAGAGTCTGGAGGGTGGTTTCTACGTTTCAAAGGTGGATTATTACATAGTCTTCTTCATCACCTATGGCCATGGAAATGTTGATCAGTTTCATCCAAACATAGATAGGAATCAATGGATGTAATAGAGTTTCAATTGGATTGGAGGAACTGAGATCATGGAAGATATACGTTACAGTGCAATATGAAAAAATATAAAGCATTACATCTAGTAGACCTGCGGAACATTACACAATTTGGTGTGGAATGTTAGCTGGATATATAGAGAGATTGCAGAGCTTTTGTTAGGATACATAGGAATAGAGTGCAGATACTAGAATAGTTATGTTAGTCTATGTTATTATAGTTAGTGAATATTAAGAACTCATTAGAACAAAAAAAATATTTTCTAGAGAGACAATTTTGGTGCAGCTACTCAAATGTCTTAGACATTAGCAAAGGTTTATGGCATTTGTGGAGCGAATATTGCTTGATGTATGGGGAATACTGCTCTATGTTAACATGCCAAATAATATTGCTTGATTTTAAGACGCCAAAGAATATGTGTGGGGTGAATATTGCTCAATGTTAATATGCCAAATAATATTTCTCGATGTATGGCATTTGTGGACAACGTGATGATGGAAAAGTTATAAACTACCCCTATTTTGTACTAGTTGTGAAGACTATACAACAAGGCGCTCCTTTGCATGTTGATTGTCCTACATACCTATAGAAAATATAATCTATTTTGTGAACTGCCTATGAAAGTCTATAAAACTTCTATTCTTGTATTCAAGGATAAGGAGATATATGTCCAAGAATATTGTTGTTGCAGTCATCTATATTGCAAGCACAATCAAAGAAAAATGGTGAAGACTTAGGTATAAAAATAAGTGAGTAATCTTTCAAACCTGAAGGCAACCACCATTCAGTGTCCAAGACCAATGTTTCTAAGACTTCATATTCTTGTCATGTAATTCATAGGAACAAATGATTGGGTTGCACTTCAATTCAAAGGTGTTTCCTTGTCAGAGGATAAATTACGTGAAAGTTGTTTAGAGATTGTCATCATGATGTGTAGCTTGTATTATAAATGAAAACTTGTGCCTAGATATTTAAGTGAATACAATATTTTTTTTCAAGATGGCCATTTGTATTATTGATGTTTCTTAGTCTGTAGAACTTGATCATCCACATGCATTAGACTTTTTGTGTGAGGATTGCCTTCATGTCTCTAATTTATTTGAGAAAATTGGAGTAGAAGTTATGGTTTTACGCGACCTTTTTTATCTTATGGTTGATCCATCTATTATGGATGAAGACATCGATGATTATATTAAAAATATGCAATATAAAATGTAGAATAGGGGTATGCATTCCTCTACAACTGATGAAATTCCAAAAGTTATTTTTGTTTAGTCCTTCATCTTGAGAAAAATAGATCAAGTACAATATTTTGAAAAGGATATAGGTTAGATTACCAGTGGAAATTATACTAAAAAAATATACTATCAATACTCTTGTAACAAAGGTGAGTGGGAAATTAACATCTTTGAAAGGTCTCAAGGCTTGGTTGAAGGAGATTCATGGATACCTAGATCTGGTAGCTGATGGAAGGTTTCCACTTAACCATGAAATTATATACAATCTCTAGGGATACCTGGATCTAGTAGCTGATGGAAGGCTTCCACTTAACCATGAAATTATATACAATCTTTAGTATGTATTCAATCTATTGCCCAAATTTAATGTTAATGAGTTAGTGAAGGCTTTTACAACGAAAAAAATTGACATGATGTTGGTAATCTATCCTTCCTCTTTTATTCAAAGTGTCATTTCCATTCATAATCTCATTAAAAACAAAATTATAAACAAGGAACATGAGAAAGTTGCAAATGCTTCATCCTCACCCATAATAGTTGCAACAGAGAGTTAAGTAGATGATTTGTCTTCCATGGTAGTAAGAAAGATTGTAGTTGGATTATTTTCAGAGGTTATCTTTTGCAACTCAAAATATTGGAGCTTCTATGAAATTTTTTGTGGTAGTGGAGAAATCACATTTCCTCAACGCGCAAATGGAGAAAGCTCCATAAAAAGCCATCCAATTGTGCCATTTGAACCATGCAATTTGAACCATGAATGTGTTCCTTGACAATATTATATCTATTATAGAGTTGGTGATGTCATAAATTTGGTTCCATGAATGTTCAATCTTCTATCATGCTTGTCTTCTATATAGGACCTAAAAAAAATTCTTTATCATATATGGAGCTACGTACAACAATGGTTTCCCTATTTGTGAAAATAATGAAGTTTGTGGTCTTAAAAGAGTTCTCTCCTTATTGATTTGCATTGTCCCTTTTTCCATTGATGTCAAAGGGGGAGGTTAGGAGCAATAAGAAGAAATGATTCTTAAGAAGAAATAAGAAGGAATGATTCTCAAGAAAAAAAGTGGGAGGACTAAATCAGTGTTGTCATCAATGCCAAAGGGGGAGATTGTTGGTGAAGTTCTCATTGATAGCAAAGGTTGTTGAATGAACCTTCTTGTGTTGATCATTGTGTAATATGAAGCAATTTCTTGTAAGCATCCACATAAATTTTAAGGTTTAAAAGATGAAATTATGTCAAAGAGAACATTGTTCACCCACTTTAGTGTCTACTTAGATGTTCATTTAGTATTAGAGGTATTCATCATTGATATTGTTGAATATGTATTATTGTTCCTATGTATGTATTGTTTCTCATGTAAATCTATTGATAATGTAATTTTTTGACTGAGTATGAAGCTTGTTAGAAGTAAGGTTTTGCAACAAGTGCAAACATAGTGATGTAAATGCTTACATATGCTGGGATGCAAATACTTGCAAATATTGTGATGTAAATGCTTGAGGTTAACGTATTTCTAGTGTGTCTTGAAAGATATGCTTGTCAGAGTATTGGAGTGTTTAGTTGCTACTAAGATTGTTGATATATTGCTAATCAAAGATGAGTGAGGCATATTGGTGTTCTTCAAATAAATGGCAAGAAAAACCATAATGAAATAGAAAATACACATTTTTTCAATGAGAAGACCACGTATATATGTGTATGCATCCTACAATGTGCAAAAATAAATCTACATTGTTTTGGCTTATGCATCATTACGATTAGTTGATGTTACTCTTTTAAATAATATTTGGTGGACCATGATTTTTTTTTCTTGTAAGCCTGGTAGGACCTTTTCATTCTTTCATTTTCAAAAAGCAGATTACATCCATGAGAGATGTTCAATGGCCTCAACCTGCCCATTGGAAAACCAAATCTATTGGCCATCGAAACACATTGTATGCCATCCAAAATCTAAATAAATTAAGTCTGTCAAACAAAGCTTTATATGACTGAGTGTTTGTAAACCGATTTTCACCTAACAAACTATAATAAATACTACTAACCAACATATACATCAGAAAATTAAAAAAAATAAGGAGTTGCTACATTGAAACTAACAACTAATCATCAAAGGACTCCATAGGAGTTGGGTCCTTAGCACTAGATCCTCATAATTCCGATTGAGGGAGGCACAAAATGTGCTTCTCAATAAGGTCAAGGCGAACATTCTGTTGTTGGATTTGACATTGGACAAGTTGAAATTCTTTCTGAATTTTCTGGAAACCTAGATCAGATTTGACAGAACCTATAGAGAGGTCATAATAGCTCTGGCCACAATACTTTTCATCATCCAGTACAGATGAACAATTTGTTTATATTGGGTGGTACGACAATGAGTGTGTTCAGGTTCTGGAACTAGGACTCACCATTCTTATAGCTACACTTCAACTTCTTCCCTTTGATTGAGTTATGCTTCCCATGTCAAAATCATTTGTTTTACGTGGGTTGGCGTCCCTGTATTATATTCCTAGGCCGCCCCATTGATGATCTAAGCGTCTGACTTGTTGCTGCGTTTCTAAGGTGGTCGAGTGGAGGAAGAACCCTAACCACCTCGATTCCCCGAAATCTGTTGTGACCCCGACCCTCATTTCTAGACGAACCAACACTAGGGTAGGGAAAATCCATTTGAAATAGAAACCAGTCAATCAAATTATAAATTTTTAACCGAACAAATCGAGCAACAGGCCAGGACTAGGTCGTCTACTCACAGGATAGGAGGTTACACAAGTTTTTAAAACTTGACACAATTACATAAAATAGGAGAAAGAAACAAACTGTGTTAGGCCCAAGCCTTACATATACACTAAGAGTCAAAAAGGGCGGCCACCGACGCCACTCTATTATAATAAGAATCACTTTGTGCTCAATTGGGCCAGCAGATAGAGAGAATCCAGAGAGAGCTTGTCGCCTTAGAAGGGAGGTTCCATAGACTAGCTCCCCAAGCCGAATAACATTGAAAACCACACCATAACCATAAAAAGGTAGAGAAGAAGATTTAAAGGACATTCCCTTGTCGAGGGCCAACAAATCACGAAGATATCCATTACCATCAGGCGAACAATCCTTCAACAGAAGACAAATAACCCAATATTTTCCATACATTCCCATTCAAAGCAATAGAATAACAAAGAAAACAAACACCGGCATAGAAACAACAGACACAACATAAAACGAAACCACATAAACTTTCCCACTTTCTGTGAAACCAATTCCTTTTCTTACAACATTCAATTTTCATAGATTGTCAATAAACCGCAGTTGAGGAGGGGAGAAAAGGAAAAAAACATATCCAACCACGCATGCCATGGACCAGAGGTTGGTCACGCCTCGACAGAAGAACTTCCTGACCGTTCTTGCAGACAGAGGATTGAAAGCCAAGGGTTTGTGCTTACCTCCAGGAACCGAGCTCCAAAACAAGAAAATTGCTTGAGTGGGACTCCACACACTCCCCGCCTAGAGTTTAAGAGCCATGCAGCTCGTTGCTTCAACATTAAACCTTCCAATGCACTCTGTCACCCCACTATCTTGATCGTACATGTGAGGGCAAGGGTCGAACTGCCCTCCAACCCTGTCAGCAATCTTTTCATGCATGACGAAAATATTGAGAGGGACGATGACCTGTATCGCACCTCAATCAGGGGTGGACCATTAATTTTTCTTTGATATTCAAAATCTTAAAAATGTGAAACGAATATGTGAAATACAAAGAGAAAACCTTTCATTTCAGATTCCTACATGGAACACTAACAATCAACAAGTCATGTATATAAATATATGTGCTTTTAGATGGCAGGATAGTTTTTTTGAAGATTGAGTTGTTGTGAGACCAAGTTTGTGGACTTCCCAGTGAAGAAAGAAAGAGAAAGAAGAGCACATGTGAAGAAAAATTGAGGAAGAGGAGGTTGAGACGAAGTACATAACAAAGATAAAGAATAGGTTAACTAGAAAAATAAATTTGTAATCTTATCAGGGGATTGTTGTCTCCTTTCTATTAGTAGCCTAAAAAAGAGCAAGTTAGAGCTTGTAGAAGAAGTAGGAGTTTCTTAGCAAGTTGTAGGTTACAAAAGAAAATCGAGGTAGAAGCCTCATGTAAGTAGACGCCTGCAGAAAATTGATGTAAGTGAGAGTGGGTGCTTCCAACAAGTTGTAGCTCACAAGATAGAAAAGAGGTTGGAGCCTCCTGTAGGTGAGTGCCTACAAAAATGATGTAAAAAGGGAGTGGGTGTTGACTTTATATCACAACAACAAATTTGTGGTTTTTCCATGTGTTGCCCTTATGCCTAGTTTCTTATGCTATGGTTTAATGTTGATTATATGTTAAATTTTCTATAGTTTAATGTTGCTTATATGTTAAAATTTCTATTCATATGTTATAATAATAAATATAATAATATAGCCATTTATTTTAATTACTAAAAAATTAATTGAGAAGAAAACAATAATTTAGATTACTAAAATTAAAAATTATTAATTAATTCAATATTAAATTTATTTTACATTACAATATTCATTAGGTTAAAATTTAGGAAGTGTTTTTGTTTTGCAAATCAGGCAACAAAATATGGCCTGTAATTGTTTGCAAAAACAAAGAAATAGTAATAATTTCCAGTATTATTTCATAAAATTGAATTGTTTTTAACATTACATATTTTTTGAGTTAAGACTTCTGTGATCCATAATAATTTTAATAGCTTCTTTGGGAAAAATCACATAAGAGATATTGGTGCTAACTACGGGTTAGCGAGTAAGAGCTAGTTTGATTAAGGGCACACCAAAAAAGGTAAGGAATCTATTAAATATTAATTATTTGTATTTGATAAAAATAATGATTAATAAATATGGATGATTTATAATAATTAATTTTTTATTAAAAAAATTTATAAACCCCTTATCCACCGGCTATTAATGAATATTATTATAGGATAAATATTCCTAAAAATATTAAATATTATGGTTAAAACCTATTCCAAATCCCCAAAATATAGCTCTCTAAGAATTAATTTTATTAATAATATTTGGGGATAATGCAATAAGCGTTAAAACCATTAATATTAAGTTATTTTTAGAATAAATTATATTATAATATTACTTAATAGGGGTTGATAAAGGGGTCATAAAAAAGGTTTAATAAAAAATTAATTATTTGTTTTTTTTAATTAAAATCACCATATTATAATATTATTTATCAAAAAATTATTTAATTAGATTCCCTTAATTTTTTTTGGTCAAAGCCCTGATTTATTTCTGCCCTTAGTCAAACCAGTTGTTATTGGCTAATGGTTAGTTAGCAACTCTCTACATCTATTTATTACATTGCCTGGTTCCTCGTCTTGTCTTGAAGATGAACCACACTCGTTGGTTCGAAATGCGTCCACGAGAATATCTCTTATGTGATTTTTCCGAAAAAAATGCTATTAAAATTACATATTTTTTCAATGTTTTCCCAATGCTTTATTGGCAATGATCTTTATGCCAAAAACATATTATTTAATACTTTAATGGCAATGGTATCAAATTAAATGTAAATGCAGGTTAAGCTTTGCAATGTTAAGTAACAAGTTTAGAAAATAAAAATGATTTCTATTTATATGTACTTTGGGTGAGCAAGCTCAATTGTAATAGTTTTTACCGTTTTTTAATTTAATAAAGAAATTGCATAATTATGACGGAAAATGTTAGTCAATGTTATAGAGTTTAAATTTTGAAATAATTATAAAAATAAAATATTAATTTAGGTTATTGTTATAGCTAAAGTGTAAATATAAAAAATTAATTTATTTAATTAAAGTGGTAAAATAAGAAAACAATTAATTATGTATCACTTTTATTTTTAATTAAATTTATTTTAATTTTATAAAAATACGGAAACTTCTAATCTTATTTTAAATTTACAATTTTAAAAAATGAAAACATAAATAAATCTATAAAGAAAAATGGAACAAAATTATTAAAATATAATTATCACTGCCCTTCACCATAGACGTTATCATTGACACACTGAACATTCAAATGATAACCTCATAGCGTGTCGAGTGGTGTATTATACTGTATCATGAAGTAATCAACTTTCCAAAACAAACCAATGCCATATATTTGTTTGGTAAAGAGAGTATTATGTTGAAAGCGTGTTGATATTTAATTAGAGTGTGAATTCAAAATTTTAAATATAAATCATCAAAATTTTATAATCTTAAAAATATTTTTATCTAATATATAATTTAATAAATAATATAAAAATATATAAATAATTTTCAATTATTTTTATATATTTTTATATAATCAAATCAATTTTGACTAACCATTGATATGATATATATATGTCAAATATTGGAGACTCTAAAGAGTTATGAGCAGGGTTGGAATTTGAATTCTTCTTTACCTCTCAAATATTTTTTTTTTGACATTTTAGATCTTCATACTATTTGTCAAAAAATGCTATGTTTAAAATCTTATTCTTCACCAATGATGCGTTGATAATAAATTAACCATTCACCAAAAATGTTTTGAGTAAAAGATTACCTTTCTATGACACAATTATGTTAAAAATGTCACATATTTATCATAACAAAAAATACAAAATGACCATAACACACAAATGAGTTATTGAATCTGATTATTTCCATATAATCAATAATAATATCATATTTTCTATTTTAAAATATCTTTTTATATCAAAATTTCATAATAACCAAATTGAAAATCAAATTAATTATTAAAACTTAAAATAAAAGTACTGCATTGTAAGTCTTGTAAACAAAATTGTATAGTTCTTCATAAGTGAATTTTTAGTATTTTGGACATATTTAGACAACCATTTATTTTTATTTAATTTATAGGTCACCATATTATTTTTTATTTTTGTACATAGGCATATTATTATTTGTACACAATTGTTATTATTTATTCCAATTAGGCTCAATTAAGTATCCTTATTTACCTAAGTTGTCAAATCCCAACCCTCATGAGGGCCACTATGAGGACTCCACCCAGCGAAAGAAAACAACGCCTTTTGAAAACAAAGTTTTATCTTATTACACAACCCTTTTGAAAATAAGTTCTATCCCTTTATATTGCTTTCCAAACCGCACCGAGTGAAACTATTAACATAGATATACAATTACAAATGATTCATACATCATTAACTTGTAGTAAAAATTAGTCCAGTGAAATAACCCTAAAATGTTGGTCTAAAGGTAAAATTGATTAAATTCATTTTAAATTTCCACCAAAAAAAATGGCACAAGGCAAAGTTGATTAAATTACATTTTCGATTTCCATCATACATTACAAGTTTATAGATTCTCTAATAATTTATGTCCCTCTTTCCTATATATCTAATAGTAAACTATAGTCAATAAATACTATATCCTCTTCCTCATCTTTTAAAGTATCCTTACCCTTTACCTTGGGCATGGCCATCATGTCACCCTCATGTAATTTCAGTCATCTCATGGTGCACATATTCTAATTTTGTGAAATTATAGGGTTTGCCTCTACTCAACTCTTAATGTCTTATCCGCAAACTAAATCCCTTTTTTTCTTTATTTTGTGTGCTAATTTCTTAATTTTTAAACTAACTCCCTTTCTTTCTTTGTTTTATATTTTAGAGTAAAAATACACAAAATGTTATTGCCCGAAAAAACACAAAAATTTATATACAATTATAAAATTTCCTAACCTAAACACAATCCAAAGTTCACCCTTATAAAATTTCCTGACCTAAACACAACCCATCTTCGCTAGTTTCCTCGTTTTGATTTATTTAGTTGACTCGTTTTGATTTAGTTTTCATTGGTACCAGATTTGGATATTTTTATTGGTTATTTTTTTGTTAAATGACCCATCAATAATAGGTTGAGTTGTTGAGATTTGGTAATAAATGCACATGTAATAACCCAAAGAATAATATTGATGGACGTGGAGAGACCAAAGAAAAGTGAATAGTGATTAACCAGCCACGCGGCACAAAGACTTTAAAAGGAATAATTCGTCATCCAAAGACTTATTAAAGGAAGAAATGAATAGTCATTAACCAGTGAAGCAGTACAAAGACTCTAAATGGAATAATTCGTCATGCAAAGACTTTTACTTGCAATGGAGTCCATAGTAGTTTATAGATAAAGAAGACTATATATACCTTGTAGTTTTTTTTTTTTTTTATATTAATGATTAATATTTGCATAAATTTTGTTTTAAATCACATATTTAATATATTATTATTATTAACGAATTTAAATAAAATATATAAACAATAAAATACAATATTATATAGTGATTTATTTGAATTATTTTGAAAAAGCCAATATATATAGTTATTTTAATATTTAAAAATTAATTAGGAAAAGAAAACAAAAATTGATACAATATTTTGATTACTAATTAAAAATTACTAATTAATTCTATATTTAATCTATTCAGTTACAATATCATTAAATTTAAAATTTAGGAGTGTTTTTTGTTTTGCAAATCATGCATCAAATATTGTACACTAGTAATTTTTTTGCAAAAATAAACCAATAATAATAATTTCCAGTATTATTTCATACTAAGAATTTCTAGTATTATGTCATATAATTGAATTGCTTTTAAAATTACATATTTTTTCAATGTTTTCCCATACTTTATTAATAATATCTTTATGCCAAAAAAAATTATTTGATAAAAACTTTAATGGTAATATTATCAAATTAAATGTAGATGCAGTTTTAAGCTTTGCAATGTTAAATAACAAGTTTAGAAAAAAAATGATTTCTATTTATATGTACTTTGGGGAGAGGCAAGCCCAATTGTAATAGTCTTTACAGTTTTTTAATTTAATAAAGCAATTGCCTGATTATGATGGAGAATGTTACTAGTATTATAGATTAAATTTTGGAAATATTATAAATTTAATTATAAATTAAAAATAATTATTTATGTTATTGTTATAACTAAGTATACTATAAAAATAATTATATTATTTTAATTATATATATATATATTATATATTTTAATAAAACGATTAAAAAAACCTTCCGTCTTTTAAAAAAAAAAAAAAATTTACAAAGAGTTTAAAGGAAGAAGTGAATAGTTCGTACAAAGACTTTAAATGGAATAATTCGTCATACAAAGACTTTTACTTGTCAATAGTCATTTCACGTGGTACACGTCATCGTGAATATAAAGACTTTTACTTGTCAACAGTCATTTCTCGTGGTACACGTCATTGTGAATGATGGATAGTTGAAAGAGTTGAGTCGTAAGAATCACCTCACCTAACTCATTGGTAGGTAATTTTCCTTATATCATTAATCCCCATCTAGACTACACACCTCTCCCGGCTCAACTTGAGGTTAAAATTATTATTTTCCTACAGAAAATTGCAACAATGATAATGATATTCGTTACTAATATTGATAACCTCCTTCACGTGGTGCACGTCATTGTGAATAATGGATAGGTGAAAGAGTTTTCCATAATGAAGTCATGGTAAATTATCAGTTCACCTAACCCATTGGTACGCAACTTTCCTTGTATCATCAAACCCATTCACACTACACATCTCTTCCGCTCGAGGTATTTGACCTTAAATTGTTTTTCTCCCTCAGAAAATTGCAGCAACACTGATAATGAAGTTAAATTATTTTTTTCAACCATGATATTTTTCTTCCAAAGAAAATGGTAACAATAATAATAATAATAATACGTGTAACCATCCATATTATTGCTAGTGAACATTATGGTGGATAATGAAGTTATAATAAAGTTTCGCTATTATATATTGTAGATATTCTCTTATATTTGATACAACAAATCTAATAGATCAATTTCATTATCTTTGTATAAGGTGTTTTATCACTTCAGTAAAGTTTATGTTCTTAGGATGTTATTGTAAACATTTTCATGGTATCAAAAAAACCTTTATAAATTTCTCTTCATTTTCTCAAAGATATTTGTAGGTTGTACCATATCCAAGATCCAAATTAAATTAGATTGAATACCTATTGTTTTTGGCATCATGTTTCTAGTTATAAATCTAGTTCTTCAACCACAAATCTCGTCCTTAGCATTTTAGAAGTAACAACGCCAAATCACACATGGCCCTTGGGTAATATTATTTTTGGGGAAAAAATTTGTTTGCTTGGACATATAATTATATATAAATTTATAAAACAATCAATAATTAGAACAAAAAAGTCCAAAGCAATTGGAATGTGGATGTGGTAATAACAAACCTGGCCTCCTAAGTTACCTTGGGGAGATTAGGGTCATAAATTTATACGTATTTCCTCTATTTAAAATCCCATTTATGAGGTTACCACCATCCTCTATTTATTAAGAGATTTCCCAGGATATAAATTTCATTGAATTCTATGTCTACGGTGCCAAATTAGAGCCCTTTGAAGATTTTCCATTGGGGCCACACCACCCTTGAAGCAACACATGGACGTAGGATTCCACATTATCTACCACATGTCCATTGTGTCATGCATGATAATGTGGCAAAAATGGTGGAATCTTCCAAGGGAATCTATAATTTGGCACATCAAACTCAAGATTTAATGAAATCTATATCATTAAAAATATCTTAGCGAGTAGAGGATGTAGATAACCTGAGAAATCGAGTTCAAAATCGAAGAGAGAAGCAGTTATTTATGACTCCCATCTCCTAAAGGTGACTTGGAAGGTTACGTGTGTTACAGTGTGGTATTAGAGAAATGTTACAACATTTAGGCTATATGTGCTTAAGAGATTGGAATTGCCAATGATGGTAATAGTATGTTGAGATAAGCCCTTGCTGGGAAGCTCAATTGGGAATCATCATGATAATGAAGTGTTATGTACCATGATATTCAAGGTTCAAATCCCATCGATTTACTTGTGTATGCAAAACTGACATGTGTTATGAACCTGGAGGTTATAGTGCTAGTAGTCATAATTGACCCTGTGTCGCACAAGTATGAAACTGGTCTATTTGTCAATTCCACTAGTCATTAAAAAAAAGTATGTTGAGATAATGTATGATTAAAATTTGTAATTGAAAAAATGATAGATTCAAAAATTTCCTTAATGTCTCACAACAAAATATTTATATTTATTTCCTTAAATTGGGTCTAAAAATATGAAGAACTTAAGTTATAGCATATTTGCATAAGTGCTAAAATAGCTTGAATGTTGCAAGAAAGTTAATTATATTAATATAGTAATAGAACTTTCTAAGTGTGAATTGTAGCAAGAATAGTCCAAGTTTTGCACTTATAGAGGTCAATGAAAGCATTATCAAGGCCAATTGTCTACATGCATTTTGAATTGTATGATTGGTTATTTGTAACTTATTGTTTTAGCACTTAGAAGGCCATGAAGTAAAGAAATATCGACCAAATGGTACAACACAATATGGAAGAGACCTTGCATATTAGAGATGAAGAATTAGATGAGATGAGGTTGATATAAACTCCTTTATATTTGGTGGAGAGAATGAGAATTTTGAAGGTTGAACTTTAGAGTTGTAGACATGATAATGAAAGGCTCATTAGAGAATAAGAGAAGTAGAATAAATTGAAAGTAGTGTTGTTGCGGATTTTATTTGAAATAAAAAGGAACTTGCAACAAGGACCAATTGCTAATATCACAAAGAGGAATCATGCAAGAAAGGTACAAATCCAATTACAAGTTTAGAACCACAAGCTAGAAAATAGTAACATAGGGAGAAGTTCCTAAAGAGAAAGGGAGAGGAGTACCAAGAGGGACACACATAGCAGTGACACTTTAGTAGAATCCTCCAATGAGAGGACACCCACTTTTGAAAGATTATCATTAATGATATCATATTAAGTTCCCATAGAAAATAAGGAAAAGACAATTGTAGGAGTTCCTTACTTAAAGAGTTGAAGAAGGAAAATTCACCTACATTAAATGAAAAATTAAGAAAGATGAGGAACTAGAAGCATGGTTGTTAGGATTGAGGAAATGCTTCTAAGTATAAAACTACTCAGGGAACATAAAGAATGCAGTGGCCAATTTCAAATTGAATAGAAGGGCTTCCATCTAGTGGGAAGACACTAAGCATGTCAAAAGAATCAATGAAAGAAGGATTGTAATACCCCACCATTCATAATTTAATTAAATATTATTATTTAGGATGGTGTGTCGGAATGGTATTTTGAGGCTAGTGTGTCCATGTAACAAAGTTAAATATATTGTGAGGCCAACACGCCTAAATATTTATAAGCTTGGAAAGGTTGTGAGGCATTAGAGCATGAATTATCATTAATAGAATAAAATATTTTCATAATAATAAAAATAAGGCTAGCTACGGAGCCCACTCCACAAAAAGAGTATGAGGGGTGCAACTTTAGACAAAAAAGCAATAATTGTGTTCTTTTGGTGAAAAGTGATCCCCGGGGCCCATGGGGCTCCAGGGAGTGCCACTTGGTTAGTTAGGGCCATGCAGTTATAAAAGGCTATGTTTTCCTACAAATTCATTCATTCATCCAGGGGATGGTTAGAGGCGGAATTAGTCAATGAGTTTTGGGGTGGACTCTAAGACTGAAGAATGTCCAGTGAGTCATGGGGTTGGACTCTGGACTAACAGAGTCCCAATTATTAAGTTAATCATTCCATATGGATGCTTCTCGTTATGATGTGAGCCCTTATGTTGGCTTTGGGAGTTTGGTGCTACAAGGGTCTGATGACCCTACTTATGGCTTGGTGGAAATGGATTTTTGATAGGAACTTGATGTCATTTTATGGCGTAGAGAGTGCTTGGAGCCCTAGAGTGTCGTTTTTGTTGGGTTGGCACCTTGGCAAATAGCTTAGAGGGTGTCTGGATCCCTAGAGCAGCGTGACCATTGGGTTGGAACCTTGGCCATGGATGTGTGGATATTTTTGGTTACCATTGTCTTCAGAGTTGTTGTCCCAACATGAGGGTGGTCCAATGGTTGAGCTTATGAACCACTAGGGCTATGGTTAGATGTAATGTGGAGAGCCCATAGCCAGTCTACCTCTTTTATACAGATAAATGCCTCAAATTTACCTATATCAGTTTATTTGCTTATGTTTGATATTGTTGAACTAAAATAGAGAGAAACCCTTCTTATAGTGTTTCGTGCTTAACAATCTGTTATTATTTGGTAATTTTATCATGTATCCTTTATATTTTTTTATGGATGTCGTGTGTTATGTGCCCTGAAATGATTTATGGGTTCCTTCGTATGTTTTTATACGCTTTGATGGTAAACCCTAGGATGGGAAGTTTTGGTATTTGTGTATCTCACCTCTGTATGTGTGTATTAAACCTTATAATTTGTGGGGTGTGGATTGTAACCCTAGCTAGGGTTTCACATAATTTTATAAACGACTCAATTGTGTAATCATGATAATATGTGTGCTCAGATAATTTCCTTATGTTTTCATTGTGGTATGAGATATTTGTTGTGTGCGATGTAAAATATATGTGTGTGGTAGATGGTACTTCAATATTTAGTTAATTAAATTTGCCAGGCACATGGTAACTTATGGAAAAAATATTATTTTTTTTGCTATGGCTGCGTAGTGTCATTGGCATCATGCTAAGGATATTATCGAGTGGTATCAGAGCCTAGTTTCCAACAATGAGCCTGGTTGGGCCAAATTTTGGGGGAAAATTGAGGGTTTTACGGGTTTCCGACCAACTGTTTGACGAAGGTCGCATTGGTGGAAATGGTGAAAATTTAACCTAAAATTGAGAGAAGTTGCCATGGAAGGGTACTTTCCATGGTTTAAAAGGAATTACAGGCCACAATTTTGAGGCTTATAAATGAAATTTAGTTACAAAATGCAAAGCACTTTTTGGTTTGTTTCAAATATTTAAAAAATAAAAACAAAGGATATGTGTTGCGAGGTCGTCAACCTATTTCTTGCCCAAGGATGTTTTCTTTTTGGAGAATCTACTAAAAAAAAAAACAACATGGATGAAGATGTCATCAATATTAACAATGAAATTTCAGTTCCAGATCACTGGAATCGCCCTGCTACAATTGTTCTTATCATTGGGGTTGTTTGTTGTTAAAGACGGTCATGGGTTTGTGATCATTTTATCCATTTTTATGGATTTTAGTTTCTTTTGACTTTATTATTATATTTTACATATGCATTAATGATATTGTTTGATAAATGAAATGATATATGTGGAGGAAAGGTGTATTGCCCCACTCCATACTTACTGACTTTTACAAGCCCTTTAGGTTAAACATGAGTTGAGTGTCACTATGACATGACTGGACATCCAAGTTCCCATGATGGAAGTGGGACCTACAAACTAAAAACATCTTTGACATCCCCTAGGGACCACAGACCACTCAAGATCCCAATAGCCACCCCAAGTGATCAATCCCTAAGCACGAACCCTTTTTCTCTGACCCGACTCTATAACCACACCCTTGACACTTCATGCATGCAGATGGAAAGCTATAACTACATTCACAGGCTTGCTTCCATGCAATTATGACCTGAAAACTCCAGTTCTCTGCCAACGGTTCTGAGATCTGAACCACTTTTCTAGGCTAGCCTTTGGACCACAACCTAGAATTGCTTGTAAGTTTCCAAAAACATAAACAAGATGATAATAATGCTAACCATTTAGAACTTGAAAAAGAACTTGACCTAGCCACTCCTAATGCATGATAGACATTTCATCAAACATATGGTAAACATAGAAGCTACAATTCATGAATTCATATATGATCATAAGAGTCTAAACTTCATATGAGAATCACCAAGAAGGATCGATTCCCTCTCAAGCTAGCTACAACAACACTTGCTCACCCATGCATTCATCAACCATTTATTAATTTATCAAATCGTGAACAAGAGCCATAGCTAGAACACATCATAGAACCATGCATATAACCATAATAGAAACCATGGAAAATCTACCATGAAATCAACATAATAAAAAATTCATTGTTCATTCATCACATTAGGAAAATAACTCATTGTACATATGAAAAATCAACCAAGTCAGAGAATTCCACGTACCACCTGACCAGAGATTGGGTTCAACCAAGTCTTTCTTTCAACCAATCACCCTCATGCCATATTCCAAGCATGAATGTGGGATCTCATGGGATAAACCAAGACATAACCAACTAGGGACACCAATGGTTAAACCACCTCCACCCTTAAGTTATCATGATCGCACCTAAACCGGTCTCGAGATCACAAAACCAAAACAAACTTGGATGCCTTAGCATTCCTTCACCATACCTTGAGGAATGTTCCTATCTCCACCTAACTGTCGAAGGCTTCCCAAAGAAAACCATATCCACCCCCAACCTTTGGAATTTTCCTGAGACCAGCTCACTTGGATGAAAAACCTTTTGACAATCCAAATCTTAGCCCATAATGAATCTCGTCACACCATGGCTAACCAGGAAATGACAAGGCAAGGGTGAAAGAATTGTCAAACCAGGAAAAGCCCATGACAATGACAACAAATGAGCCAAATAAACAAATGCATATACCATGCATTCACATCCGAACAAGGAAATCATACGTGCAACTTGTTAGCTACAAAATCCTCATGATGAAGATGTTTATCCTACCATTCTTTGCTTTCCCTTTGTGTTCCTTTGCGTGTTTGCTTGCCTTTGTCCAAACCCAAGTGAATTCTAAAGTGCTCCAAGGATTCTCTAAGTGTGCAAGAGTGTAAGAGAGCCAAAGCTAAAACTGACAAAAGTTGTGAACTATTTATCTTATGCCTTTTTATCATTGATGTCTCTCTTTTATTTATTTTCCTTCATTTTCCTCTGTTGGCTTGAGGGGGTCTGACCCAAGTTCAACGTTAATTAGCCAAACAAATCCCTACACTACTGGCCTTTTGGCATCAGCCCGCGGAGCATCAGCCTGCGAGCGTAGATTGAAGTCTCACCCAAAGTAGTATGGGGGGATGCTGAAACCACGTTTTTGCACCCTAAGATGGTTGTGATGTCGTTTAATTCGCTCTATCCCTGCCTTTGGGCAGGTTGCTTCACTCTAGGGCTTGCGACATGAGCCCTCTACTCCAACCTTCAGTACCTCTACAAAAGGGTACAATCAACCTTCACGCAGCCTTAGCCTGCTGCCCAGGTACTTTCATGTTGCTAAGGCTGCGAGTCGTACAACTTTCCTAATTAATCTAAGTGACTTGCTTATCTTATCAAACAATTATAGTTAATACCGCGTAAACAGATATTCGTAACTGCGTTCAATTATTCAATGTAATTGCAGTGATTCGCGCATCATATAAGCACAATAAAGGAAAATCATACATAAAATATCCAGATGCATCAAGAGAACAAAGATAAAGAAGTTGTAGAATATATCTATTTATCAATATCTTCCAAGTGTTTATAGACTATGTTCACCCTACGCACACAGCTGCAGGGGTCCACGCACTCAGTTGTAGACTTCTACCCTAGGCCTCTGCGCACTCAGCTGCAGAGTCTCTACCTACGCTACAACCCAAGACTTAGACTTCTTACTTCAAAGCTATGACTCTCTTACATTATTCATCATTCTATCTATGTATCTTAAACTACTTAGATCTTAGCTCCTTTTATACAATCGCACGATCCGTGGACCATGGGTAGAACTCTTACAGTTGACTTTAATTTACAAAACTAAGGGCGGACTACCCTTTATGACACATAACACCTTCATGCTCCACAGCCACAAATGCAGAGACTTTACCATTTTATTACAAAATTTAACTCAAACATGGGATTTTAGCCCCAAAAATGCCCTTGGGGAATCCCGCTCCCAACAGGCCCCCAACACAAACATCGTGACTCGCCCTCGAGTCACTCGGTAGACACGGAGATCTTTGCGTGAAGCCCATCCAACTCAAACAGTATGACCACTACCTCGACCGTGCACTGAGCTGCCTCCTGCTTCACATCTTCCACTATCTTCTTGGTCACTGCTCCTATACTGTCAGCCTGAAGCTTATTTTGTGTCACTTGCAGATTCGCAAGCTTGCCTTCAATATTTCTTGTGACTGCGTAAGCTTCCTCCAGCTAGGGCTTTAGTCACACCTTCAGCACTGCTTACTTGTGTAGCATTGCATCCACCTGTTCCTTTAGCTGCTTGGCCTCTTGCAGATTGGCTAGCCTCTGTGTGAGTGCGATGGTTCGCACTGTGCCCCTAACTTCATCGTAACGCTATTGTAGCTCACCCGCTTCCATCTCCATCCTCTATACATTTGGGTCCTCCTGCAAGCTTGTCAAGACCTCAAATGATTGCGCAAACAACTGTGTGCAGTCTGCTACTACACTTTCTACCACCACAACTGCCTCTGTGACAGCAGTCGCCCGATGTTCCTTTACATTCGGCGGTGTTGAAGGTTGGGCCCTCAACTACAGCGCCGTAATCTGCAGGTTCAACTCTAGCTGAACTCGCGCCATCTCAGTCCGAGTGTTGCGCACCCTTGTGGCCATTTTGCGGATGTGGACTTCGACTGGCTCCTACGTTGGAATGGCCAACTCTGGGACCATTCTGTATGCCTCCTCATTGACTTGCATGATCTTCTTGCTTTGGTTGGTCGCCTCAGTCTCAGCGGCAATGGTATCATTTCTCTGTAGGGCCATTTGTTCATTGTTGATCCGCTATTCGATGATCACCTAAAGGGCACAATGGTCTCGGGCCCTCATTTTTTCAATTACTCCATCCTGCAAGAGGTGGAGTGCTTTGTGTAGAAGTGCTACCAGGTTCAGCCCAACTCCCTTCAAGGCACTGCCAGTGGGCCTGTCAACCTCATTGCCCATGGTCAGTGCTCCATCTGGAAGCACTATTGCACTAGAAGCCTTCGTGTGCAGCATATCGACAACCTTTGAAGTGTCGATGGCCAAGCTGGTAGACACTGTACTAGCCTGTGACGCGTGGGTCTGCAACTCCTGCAACCCAGTTTGAATAGCCCCTAGTATGATCTGCAGCTGCTGTTCAAATTGTTGTAGGACCTCCATGGTCACATCTCTGACTGTGTCGCCGATATCATGTAAGTTGCCCTTCATCAATGTGATAGGGTCCAACGAAGTCTTGGTCGCCTTGGATTTCTTTATGGACCCTCCTTTCTCTAGCTCTCTTGGGTGCTTAATGCGGGCAGGCGTCTCCTGAGGGTTCACACCGTGCTGTTTTGTTTCTTCCTCTTCTATCTAAGGCGAAGGCAACCACATGCCTTTGTTAAAGCCACGCTCTGTTCTGCATGTCTACTTACCTACCTGGTTTTCTGCCTGGGCCTTCTCAGCAGCCTCCTTTTTCCTTTTCTTGACCAGCTGTGTCATCCTCAGATTAGCCTCCTCCTTCTTCTTCTGCACAATAGACTTGCTTCCACCCACTGCCAAGTCCGTGATAGTGCGCCACTCCGCCGGCCATTGAATGAGCACCGCATCAATGTCCTCATATGTCGCTAGGTACGGCAAGTCGTACCACTTCTGTGCAGGGTCCTTCCTCGCCCTGATTGATACTCAATGGAAATCATCTTTAAACTTGACATAACTCTACAGATTAGCATACACCATGGGCAACAATCGCAGCTTGCGATTGATGGCCATCTTGATATTCATTTCCATCAATATCTAGAAGATCTTGTTGTCCCAAAATCGTTGTGTGTCCTTGGTCGCCCACAACAAAGCATACTTCGCTGCTTCAAGAAGGCCTGGCGCGATTGAAGGGAACTGGCTGTCCTCTGTTAGCTCCCACGCTACCAGCACAATCGACAGCAAGTGCCACGCATAGTGGAATGTCTTGCTTTTCTCTTGTGCTTCGCAATAGTTCGCCAAGAACTCTTCGCAAAGGTAGTCCGACCAGTTAAACTGGACTCCTTCTGCACACTGTTGTGAGAACACGACGACAGGTGCCAACACCTCATCGGCCCGCATCACCTTCCCTGCAAGGATCTGCATTGCTACCTTCACAGCGGGGTCACAGATGCTAGAGATAGCGTACCTACACGGCTTCTTCACCAACTTGAATTTATCCTTCATTGAATCTATGATAGCCAGCTCGCCGCCCTTGCTGCCGAAGATCATCCCTAGATTCTCACCTATATATGGCAGGCGCGCTATTCGATGAATCGACATATCTGTGATGGGTATTGGCTCCTCTAGCCACAAACACCCATCATGCACCAAGCACAACAGCTACTTGACAACCAAAACTATCACCGGGGTGTGGTTATAATGCGGCACCCAGAGCAGGTTAAGCAATCCTACCTTCTCTACTCCCTTGAGCCATTTTCATGGTTCCAATGTGGTCATCCCCGTATTCATGTCTATGATGCAGTGCATCAGCTGCTCGGTCGCCAGGTGCAGGAAATTCTCGTGGTCCGCCAAGTCCTAGTCTTTAAGCGTCAGTATCAGCACTTGGCACAAGCGCGGACTGTCGAAAGCAATTTCATCTGGTAGTAGAGGGGTTTGTAGGGGAGTCTTACTCTCACCAATGTCCTTTGGGACCTTGGATTTAGGCTTGCGCCGAGGGACATAATCCGGCAACCGTGTAATAGTGTTCGCACCCTGGGTTTCAACCTCCTCTACTTCGATTCCCACATCCTCATCGTCCATTGAGATGTCTTCGATATCCTCCTCCTCTGCTTCTAGGTTTATAGCCTTGCCTTTCTCCTGTGCAATAGGTTTTGGTGGGTTTCGCCTTGGCAAGGTGCGCACCGGTATGGCGGGATGCTTACCCTTCTTGTCCTTCATAGTCTCCTTAGTTGGGGTTGGCTTTGGTCTCAATGTTCTTTCCGATTTAGGGACCTCTGCCAATACTTCGACCACTTTCGGAGCAACTACTTTGGGGGCAACTACTTCTCCATGTTTTTCCATTTCTTGTGTTGGCTCTTATACTACTTGCTCTGTATGGATAACTTCTGAGGGGTGTTGATATAACACTCTCTATCAGTGCTCGCAACATGTCGAGAAAGTTCACAAATGCAGGAGTCTGTTTGAGAACCTTGAAGAACTCTGGGTCCATAGATGTTTGAGAGCTCAACAACTTAATTATCAAAATGCCAAGTGTTTCTTGCTGGACAACCACTTGTAATTTATAGGGCATTTTGAATTCAAATCTGACCGTTCCCCCCAAAATCAGTTCATTAATGCTGGATTGGCAGAAAATTTTCAATGATCTAAGCCATAAATATCTTCTTAAATGCTGGACGCCCACTCCATTTGGCCTCACTTCTATCGTCTTTTCATGAACAGTGATCATAACAGTCACTTTCCGGCTGACCTACACAATTCCTCCCTGGGTAGTGCAGCTCCCTCCACACTGCTGCAGACCCAGTGAAACTCCCTTGCTTCACACCATCTTCCAATCGTGCAGTTCCCCAGCTCGGGCACTGTAGTTTATAGTCCTGTGCCTCCTCTCAGCTGCCTAGAGTGCTAATACTGTGCTACCATCATCTAGTCACATGGTCAGACCGCTGGTGTATAGCTTCAAGTGATTGCCATTCACCTTTCTTGGGAAGGGTTCTCCATTTAATTTGACCAGCTATACCACTCCTCCATCAATAATCTCCTATAAGGCTCTAACTAGTGCATCCTAAACTCTCTCAAAATTTATTGAACTTACTATCATATAGCAAAACCAGGTCATTTACCTTAAATGTGCACATCTTAATGTGTCGATCATCCCATGCCTTTTCGCATTGCTTTTGGACCCGCTGGTGAAATCCAACCAAAAATCTCTCTTCTTCGAGCTCATCCAACTATGCGAGCCTCTCCTCCAAGGCTCTATGATCCATCATACGTGTGAGCGCTACTATGCGCATACTAGACACGATGTATTCCATAGGCATTACTGCTTCAACCCCATAGACGAGCCTAAAGGGGGTTTGTCTAGTCAACTTCTTGCATATCGTTCGATAAGCCCATAATACCACAGGTATGCATAGGTCCCAATCACTTCATTGAGCATTGCAAACCTTGGTCAGTGCATTTTCGAGCACTTTGTTGAACGCTTCCACCGTCCCGTTAGCCTGCGGGTGATAAGGCGTGCTCTTCTGGTGGTATACCTGAAATTCCTTCGTCAACGCGCTGATCGTCTCATTCAAGAAGTGTGTACCACGATCACTCATGAAGATCTTTGGACAGCCAAATCGCGTCAGTACATGCTCAAATAGGAACTTCGCAGTAGTCGTGCCTGTGTAATCCTTCATAGGTTGTGCCTCTGCCCAACAAGTCAAATACTCCGCCACAGTGATAATGTACCTTGCTCCTATCTTTCCTTATGGCTGAATAGGTCCCACAAAATCTATCGCCCACCTCTCAAAGGGTTGCAACATCATTTGAGGGTTCAAAGGCATATCATCCCTCCGCGATGGTCTGCTAGTGCTTTGACACACATCGCACGCCTTGCAATATGCTTTTGAGTCCTAATGAAGGGTTGGCCACCACAACCATGCACATAGAATCTTCTGTGTGACCACTCTCCCTGCATAATTTCCTCCCATGGTGCCCCCATGCGTCCGCGAGGATGCTGCTTCTTTCAAACTCAGGTACATACCATCGCAATATCTCATCGGTCCCCATCTTGTACAGATGCCCAGCAATGACAAAGATATTTGTCGTGCGCACCACTAATTCCTTTTTCTGCTGGATGGTGTATCCTTTCAGTGCAGTACCTATCATTAGGAACTATACTATATCCTCAAAATGACCATCCGTGACACACTAAAAATAGTTGTGCGTCAGACAATCTTTCTTCCAAGTTAGTGGGTTCCTCTCCTGTTTTGATGCGCGACAGATGGTTTGGTCCCGTGTTCAGCCATTTAGGCTTCATGACAAATTCAAAATCATACTCCTGGAACAATACGAGCCACCTGCAGATTCTCCCCCCCAAGACAGGCTTATTGACCAGGTACTTCAGCGTGGAGTGATCCACATACATCTTAAAGTGGCCTTCAGGAAGTAGTGCATATACTTCTGGAGTGCATACACCATGACTAGCCCTTCAAGCTCAGTGGTGTAATAATTCTTCTCTGCTTTAGATAATCTTCGGCTTGCAAATGCGATAGGATGATCCAAGCCTTCTCCGCCAACCTGTGTCAGTACTGCTCCCAGCGCTATACATGATGCGTCAACATGTACTTGAAACTCTTTCTTCTAATTCGAGAAGACTAGAATCAATGCGATGACCATCTTTTCTTTCAATATATCCAAGCTCTTCTTACAGTCATCATTCCAATAGAATGTGACATCCTTCTTCAACAATTTCTCCATAGGCGCGGTGATCTAGGCATAGCCCTTGATAAACTTTTTGTAATATCCTGTATGTCCCAGGGTAGTGCGCAACTGTTTCACAGTCCTCGGTGCTTCCAAGTTCAGTATCACCGTGATCTTTGTGGGGTCTACCATCAATTCCTGCCTGCAAAACGCATGCCCTAAAAAGTTCCCAAAAGGAACACAAAATAGACACTTCTTGAGATTGAGCATGATCTAGTTTCTTCGACAGGTATCTAGCATCAGGCGCAAGCTTGCTACATGGCGTTTAACTAGCCCAAATACAGTCCAATCATAAAAATATACCTCCATGAACTTATGAATAAATTCCTTGAATGCAGCAACAACTATGTGTGAGAAGATTGCAAGCGCATTCTTCAATCCAAACGACATTACAATGTACTGAAAACAACCCCACTTGGTCACGAAGGTTGTCTTGCTCCTGTCCTCCGGCACGATTTTGATCTGGTGGTACCCACTACATTGTCCAACACTTTATCAGTGAATGGAGTCGGGAAAGGATCATGTACACAAGCGTCATTCAACTTTCTGAGATCCACGCATATCCTTATTTCATCCTTCTGCTTCTTTTCCTGTACCACCATTGGACTTACCTAGTCAGATTCTTCCATAGGCTCAATGATGCCTACTGCGAGCATCTTGTCCAGCTCTAAGCGGACCTTTTCCTTATATTTCGGATTGAGACGATAAGGCCTTTCCTATACTAGCTTCGCGTCGGGCTTTAATGTGATCTTCATTATTCCTAGGTCCCCGATTATCCCCTTCAAATCCATGAAATTGGTAGGGAATAATTCTTGGTATTCACGAAGCAATTCAATGACCTTATCCACCGTCATGTCGTCCCGGTAGTATCTAATCTTCGCAAATTTGGGTTTTGCCTCTGTACCAATATTTACTTGTTTTGTTTTCAACAGTGCGGTTATATCAGGGTTCTCAATCTGCTGTCCTTGAACCTCGCGGTGACCCTCTGTTTTTGGGATGTTAATCTTCTACGGATCCTCATCCTCTTCTTTAGCAGTTACATTATAACATTCTAGCGTGTGAATCAGCTGAGTAGCCCATTCAGGCTGAATCAAGTCTAAAGGATCCTGCGGTATCCTGAAGATTGTTGCTTTCACTTCTTGTAGCGCTTCATCAATGTTGTCAAACCCATCCTTAAAACTGAATGTCATCATGAATCCCTCGCGTAGGATATCCCATTCACTTGTCCCATGGTGGAGCTCGATTTCTACATACCAGTTCATCGGGAAAATATCCAAGGTGTGACAGATCAAGTGCACCCATTTAGGTTGGGGCTTTTCTCCATAAGCCTGGGTCCATTTGGCCAAATGTGTGCGTGGATCATCCTGCCCATCATACTTGTCTGTCATTCACATCTTCGGCTTCCCAAAGCGAGTTCTCATAATTCTCCTACATTCACGCCAACCACCAAAGCTTCCTTTGTGCGTACCCCACCATCTTGCGGGCGTAGTGCGCAGGGCCTAGTCCAACGCCTCGAAGCGCTACTTTTCTGGTACCTCCCTTTCAAATGCATGCAAAAAGATATATACCTCATTTAGACCATCATAAGTAGGCAAATTTCTTACCTCTGAGGACACACAGTGCAATGATTGGGTCATCATGTTGCAGTTCAGCGTAGTCACTTCATGTAATCGGTTCTGCCAATGCTCTAACTATTCATCGGAGTCCAAAGTGCAGGGACTCTCGCGATCCCATGCAATTCATCCATCCACAGTGGGATTCAACAAATATTGATCTCGTGTCGTTATCTTATAGATATAGTCCAAATCATCGTCACTCTCATAATCGTGAACTGGTTCCATATAGCGCAATCGCTCAGCAAGATCTAGAGGTGCTATTATGCATAGTGATTTCTTCTCAAAGGTAATCTTCCACTTCTTCAAATTGATTACCCCGTTCATATCAGTGGCCCAATCAATTCCTAGGAGCGCAAAATAGGGATTGTTGTCATCCACTATCTCTATTACTTTAAAATCATCCAGTGTGATCGCTTTCTCAATATCGACGGTTACACCCTGTAGCCACCCCATGGGGATGATCTTCTGCTAATTGGCCATCCTTAGCTAAACCAGAGACCATTGCAGCACAGGTCTCCCCATTTATTCCCAAGTCTGCTTCGGTAGGACATTCACGTCTGACCCCAGGTCCAAAATAACCTGATCCATCTCATACTCTCCTATCTGCGCAGTCAGTCTCATCTCTCGTCTCGTCCTTGTTTTATGCTTACCAACCTTTTGTACTACACGTGGCTCACCCGGCGCGGTTCCAGCGCATCTATTGATGAGATCTTGTAACCCTTTCACAACCTTACTATTGCACAGTAGCTTCGTACAAGTCTCGAGGAAAGTTGTGAGCATAAAGGGGTCCATTTCCTGCTCAAGCTTATCCTTGCTTCCTGAGGTGGAGCCCTCAACCAAGCTCTTCTTAGCTTCCATGAAGGTTTCACGTGCGCGCTCCAAATCGAACTCAGCCTCCTTCACTGGAGCTTTGTGAACACATGTATTGTCTTCTGGTTGTTTCTCCTTGTCATCTCTTATCGCGATTCCACTTCTGAGCACTATATTTAAATTTGGATCCTCTTTGCACGGCTCAGACCTCATCATTTGCAGGTTCTGAGTTTGCGGAGGTGGTAGCGCCCCTTTGTCACGTATCTTAGCTATCAACGTAGGGCAGTCTTCCATTTCATGATCAAACAACGTGCAATACTTGCACGACGGACATGTTAGGTTAGTGCAATCGCAGGCATAATGTCCCGGCCCTCCACAGTTGTAGCAAATCAACTGTCCTCGACCTCTACAAAGTCCTCCTCTGCCTCGATCTCTACCAAGTCCTCCTCTGCCTCGGCCTCTTCCGCGCCCCTGAAATCCTGTCCGCACCATCCCTGCACTCTGGTCAGGGGGCCGCAATTCAGTCTGAACCCTATAGGTGGGAGTTCTATCCATCATCAATTCATAGCTCCTGCAAGTACGCTCATCATGCCCTACCAACCTACAAAAGTTGCAGAACAGTTGTTGCAGTGTCTGTACAAACTTCTGTAGCAAGTGATAGTTATCTGTGGCATGTTTTCTGGCTGCCTGACAAATAGCGCACCATAATGCAGGCCCAGCGCTAGGTCCTGCTTGAGTTTTTGGCCTTAAAGGAATTGGTCCCCCTCCTACAATATAGTTCGCAAAGACTAGGCAATGGTCATTGTCATGCCCTTGACTCTTGCATCTCAAACAGGCACCTTTGGTCGAACTGTCCTGTCCTGCTTTAGACTTTGCATCTCAAGGCACAAATTATTCAACTGAGCATGGACTTGCTGAATTCCTAGATTTGGACCTTGCATTAGAGTTTCATGTAGTCTCATGGCAATCTCCAAGGCCTCCGCCTGAGTGGTTATCTTCTGCTATGACAGCACAGCCCTTAAGTGTGGCAGGAGCAAAGCAACAAACCACTTGGGATGTTTTCTGTCTGTTAGATTCATGTCGACTTCACGGACTGTACATTTCAACCTCTGATCTAGTTCCCAAGGTGTCTCGCCCATTTGCATCGCGATTTCTTTGAATCCCATAATCGATTGTGCCTCAGATTTAGGCCTACTGAATTCTCTATTCAGTGTTGTCTAGATGTCTGCCACTCCAGCATTCGAGTTATCATTAGAGTACTTAATATACCAGGTTAGCGCGCAATCTTACAAAGCATTAACCAGTGTCGCTTCATTATATGATCATCTGTAACACCTTGAGCTTCCCATACAACCCTTATAATGAACTTGAATTGGTTCGGGTCCTCATTTCCCAAGCCTTTGAATAAAGGCAGCTTCATTGTATTTGCCATACTGAACTATGGTGGAGGTGGAGGTGGTACGAGTGAAGTTGGAGGTGATGGTGGTGAATTAGGAGGTGGTGTGGGTGGAGGTGGTATTCGCAAGAATCCTTGTCTTATTAACTGAATAGCACTTCACGAGAAACCTTCGTTATTTCTTCCTCTTCACCTCGCGGAGGTGAAATCAATGGACTATACTCCGGACCCTTTTTTCCTTCATTCCTGTAAGTTTTTTCGCTTCGCTTAGTCCCGAACATCAAGGTAGTTGCATAACCCATTTTTCGCACAATAGAATTTAAGTCCAGGTATTCAAATATTTTACGTACTTACCTCACGGTCCTTTGAAAAAATGTCGTTGTACCTCGTTGTAGTTGACTGAGGTGTTGACAGCAAATTCAATCACAAATCCTCATGTGACACAGTCAAGCCAATGATCAACAACGCAGGTTATCTTATCCTCCGATGCTTCCAATTTCTGTGTTAGCTCCAGGGTCCACACAATAGGACCATCAAGTTTCCACCTTCCTTGGTTATCTGCTAGCTTCACATTCCACTCGTATAGCTCAATAGGGAAGGAGAATGAAAAGATCTTATGGATCTCTGTACACGGGTATCTATCCAACCACTATTCCTTTGTCAGTCACGGGTTTCCGTTCTCCCGCGTCGCGAATTCGTGGATCTTCCTATCCAACTAGTCTTCGATCTCCTTCTTAGTTGGATTCCAGTGATACGACATCACACATCTCTTATGTAGATTCTGGTCCCGGTGGCAGAACCATTTGTTGGCTTGAGGGGGCCTAACCCACATTCAGCGTTAATTAGCCAAAAAAATCCCAACAATACTGGCCCTTTCGGCATCAGCCCACAGAGCGTGGACCAAAGTCTCACACGAAGCAGTATGGGGGGATGTTGGAACCAATTTTCCGCACCCTAAGATGGTTATGATGTCATTTAATTCCCTCTATCCCTGCCTTCGGGAGGTTGCTTCGCTCTAGGGCTTGCGATATGAGCCCTCTACTCTAGCCTTTAGTACCTCCACGAAAGGGTACGATCAACCTTCGCGCAGCCTTAGCCTACTGCCCATGTACTTTCGCTCTGCTAAGGCAATGAGCCATAGAAATTACCTAATTAATGTAAGTGACTTGCTTATATTATCAAACAATTATAGTTAATACCGTGTAAACAGATATTCGTAACTGCTTTCAATTATTCAATGTAATTGCAGTCATTCGTGCATCATATAAGCACAATAATGGAAATTCATACATAAAATATCTAGATGCATCAACAGAATGAAGACAAAGAAGTTGCATAATATCTCTCTTTATTAATATCTTCCAAGTGTTTATAGACTCTGTTCACCCTATGGACACAGCTGCAGGGGTCCGCGCACTTAGCTGCGGACTTCTACCCTAGGCCTCTACGCACTCAACTGCAGAGCCTCTACCTACGCTACAACCCAAGAATTAGACTTCTTACTTCAAAGCTATGACTCTCTTACATTATTTGTCATTCTATCTATGTCTCTTAAACTACTTAGAGCTTAGCTCCTTTTATACAATCCCATGGTCGTCGGACCATTGGTAGAACTCTTACATCCGACTTTACAAAGCTAAGGGCGGACTACCCTTTATGACACATAACACCTTCGCAATCTACGGCCACAAAATGTGGAGACTTTACCATTCTATTACAAAATTTAACTCAAACATGGGCTTTTAGCCCCAAAACTGCCCTTGGGGGTTCCCGCTCCTAACATCCTCTCATTTTTCTTTACATGCAAATTTGTGTCTCTTCATCTCCCTTTTCTCCTATTTTCCTTTATTTTCATAATTAAATGTCAATTATTGTCTCTTTGTCTATTCCAATGCCTTTGCCAATTTTCTTAACGATAATAAACCACAAATGATGCCCACTATTGATCCGTAAAATGCCATGGATATTCCACTGGACAATTCGTCACAACATATTTGATAATAATATATTAAAACTTTGAAAAATCTACATTATTACAGTTTATTAAACTTTAATATATGTGGATTTAACTGTAATTAGTGCATGCATGTGAATGGAAATTATGCAAAAAAGTAGAGAATGAGAAAATAAGCACACACACACATAAGACACAAGATATGCTCTCTGGGAAACCCTTTCGAGAGAAAACCCAACTAGAAGGTGAGGTTGCTTCGCTCTCTTTCTCTGTTTAGAAATATGGATTTAGATACAAAAAAGTAATGCATGTGGCCTACTGCAGTGCACAAATACTGTCTGTGTGCTCTACCTCCTATCTCTCCTTGCTATCTTTTCTCAACTATTGAACAAAATTCTCTCAAAATAATGGAATGCCTCTTCCTCTTAGTGGCCTGGTTATAACAAAACTTGATAGCCTATAAGTGGTTAAGTTTGACTACATCAAATCTTAACTAGAGTTACAAAATAGACTCTTCTAGATTCTTTTACATCAAAAACTCGTGTCTATCCCCTTTTCCATGAATAATGGGGGATGACACGACATCCTCTCGAACTATAGGTGTGAAAACAGGAAAGTCAACTTCAGAGTGGCATAACTTTTGCACACGGACTCCAATTAACATGCTTCTTATGCCATTGGAAAGGTATTTTTGTGTAGAATAGCATGGAAAGGTGTGGCGCTAAAGTGATACTTTTTTACCCCCAAAAATTTTCATTTTATGCCTCAAAACGCTCCCAGAAGGATTCAGATCTCGTTTCGCTAAATTGTGTCCTGTCGATAAAGACGGTCTCGTGAGCTGATTCCTCCACTTTTTCCACTCCAAATGCATTGATATGGATGAAAAATAGTATAATGATCTAATTTGGATCACACCTCCCCATTTTGGGAGGATTTTGGTCCACAAAAGATTTTTATTGAATGAGGTGAGGAATTTTTTCCTCCACCTTCTCTTTGGTGTACCATTTAGCTTTGCCTGGAATTTGTCCCTTCAACCCAATATGCCAAAGGTCATGTTGCCCTTGTATTGTAGTTTTGGACCTCTTCTACAAAACTGTATCTTTTTTCAACTCTATCTAAGTGTCTGGTCCCAAATCCTCCACAAAAGGTAGGATATGTTCCTCTTCTTGATCTAACATGGAAGGCTCATAGCGTTTCAAATTCTCTACATTCACAACTAAGTAAATGTGCATATAGTGTGGTAAAATGAGTCGATAAGCATTAGCACCCACCTTTTCCAGTATCTCAAAGGAACCATACCTTAGAGCCTTGATTTTATTACCAAGCCCCTGCAGCCTCTCCTTGTTCAACTATAGTCATGCTTTGTCTCCCACCTTGAATGATTTCTCTGTTATGTGTTGATCATGCCTAGCCTTATACTTCCCTTGCAACTTCTACAATGTCTCTTATACCTGTAGATGGATCTTCCCGATCTTCTCTATAAATTTTCCAACCCTCAAAGAATCCCCTATAAGATCTTCTCTCACTCTTCCTTATTGCCCATATGCAATATCCAAAGGTGAAGGTGGAAAATATCTAAAACAAGTCTCAAATGGGGACTTTCCTAAAGAAGTATGGATTTCTCTGTTATAAGAATGATGTATATATACCAGATTTTCATCCCAAGTCTTTGGATGCTTCAGGTTGTATCCCCTTAGAAGTTGCACCAAAGTCCCATTAACTAATTCTATCTGCCCATCTGTCTGTGGATGTAATGTTGTAGATCTCTTCAGTTTTCTGTCCATCTTCTCCCACAATGTAGTACTGAATGCACTGAGAAATATTGTGTCCCTATATGAAATGATGCTCCTTGTTATCCCAAAGTGCACCTAGACATATCCAAAGAACAAGTTTGCTTCTTCTTTTCTATTCATGGTATTTTTATAGGGCATCAGAACACACATCTTGTTGAACCTATCAACTACCATGAACATCTAGTCATGTCCCTTCTTGGTTTTTGATAAGCCTCCCACAAAGTCCATGGAAATTATTTCCCAAGGACGAGTAGGTACAAGTAAGGGATGATATAGACCATGTTCCCTATTACTAGGCTTGTTGTTACAACAAAGCATGCATCCCCTTATGAACCTAACTACCTTCTCTTACATCTTGGGTCAATACACACACCTATGCAAGTTAGCCACAACGCTACACCAAAGTGCCCTGCAACCTTGGATCCTGGAGATGGTAGTCAACGGTGCTATCACCATCGTGCACATGACTCTAACTCTGCAATTATTGATACACCTCCTTGAAGTCCTCATATTTTTAATATGTCTCTCTATATGCATCATGGGTGAATGGCTCCATGTGCATAAGAGTCCCCAAAGCTATAATATTTGTTGTGGGTGGCCTTGAAAGCATATCGTCCAACTTGTTTGTGTTTCCCTTCTCATACTTGATCACCAAGTGAAACTGTTGCAAAAACCCCATCCACTCGTAATGCCTGGTTTGTTGTAGCTTACTCTGGGCCTGCAAGTACTGTAATGCTTGGTGATATATCTAGATTGCTATCTCCTTTCCCATCAGATAATGCTTCCATTTCTTCATATCTTGCACCATGGCATAGAGCTCCTTATCATAGGTAGGGTAGGTAAGGACTAACCCATGAAATACTTCAGAATGGTAGCAAACGAGCCTTCCTCCTTGCATCAAGAAAACTCCCATAGCATGCCCACATGCATCTGTCTCCACTTCAAAGGGCCACTGCAAGTTTGGTAATGCCAGAACTAGTGCTTGACTAATCTTCTTCTTTAGCCCCTCGAAAGCCTTATGCTGACCTTTCCCCACTATAAACTCTTACCACTTGTTGTTATGGTGTGGAGCGGTGCTGCTACCGCTGAAAATAAGGCTATTAATTTCCTCAGGTACTATGCTGCCCCAATGAAACTCCTGACCTCATAAACATTAGTAGGAATTGTCCATTTCATGATGGCCTCCATCTTGGAAGGATCAAACTTCAACTCTCCTCCACCAATCACATACCCAAATACACCAAGGACTATTGTGCAAACTAACACTTCTTGAGATTTGCTAGCAGTTGGTACTTCTTCAATGTTTCCAACATCTGCGTCAAATGTGACATATGCTCCTCCCAGGTAGCACTATATACCAGTATATCATCCATATAGACAATAAAAAATGAATCTATAAAAGGGTGTCATATATCATTCATTAATCTCATAAATTTAGTTGCTGCATTACATAGGCAAAATGGCATAACTAACCACTCATATAAACCTTGCCTAGTTTTGAAGGCGGTCCTCCATGTATCTTCTTCTTTGAATCAAACTTGGTGATATCCAGACTTCAAGTTCATCTTGGTGAAATACTTTGCTTGTTGCAACTGATCTAGCATATCTTCTATCCTAGGTAGGGGGTATTTGTTCATGAGCGTGATTTTATTCAACACCTTGTAATATATACACATCTGTCAAGTACCATCCTTATTTGACACAATGATGATGGGTGACCCACATGGTGATATACTTGGTCGAATGACACCCTATTCCAGCAGCTACTGCAATTGTTTCTTCACCTCACTTGCTTCTATAACAGACTGCCTATACAACCCAATATTTGGCAATGGGGAGTCTGGCGGTAGCTGGATCTCATGCTCCACTTCTCTCTTAGGTGGTAACCCTTTAGGCTCTCGTAACACATCCTTGTATGCATGTAACAACTCCTCAATTGTTGTTTTTATTTCTTAGTACACCCCTCCAAGGATGCCTTTCCTCTTATTGATTCCTCTTCAGACTAAATTTCTCTAAAAAATAATAAGACATACTTCTTGTTGGAACTGATAAATTTATTGGCTTGGATGGCACTTACTAGTGAAATTTTTTACTTGACTTTGTGCACATTGATGATGAACGATCTTCCATCCTTGATGAGTTAGTACTGGTTAGATCTCCTTGTGAATATTGCATCATGCATGTACATGTATGGACTCCCAAACACGACTCCACATACATCAAAGGGAACCACATCTAGATCTATGTCATCAATAAAATCAACATTTATAGAAAATATAATTTACACTATTTTGTTACCTTCAACTATGCATCCTTATGTACCCATCCCAATGGATATGGGTTTAGATGATCATGAACTTCCAACCCCAACTTCTTGACCATCTATGCTGCAATGAGATTCACCTGGGATCCTGAGTCAAACAAAGTATCTATGTTTGTCTTCTTGACCTGTATCTTTATATGGAAGAGTTTGGTCATTTCTTTCTCTTCATGTTTCTGAAGGTTACTCATATTCACCTCCTGCTGCACTGATTTACAAATGATCTTCTCATCCACATCCAAGTTTCTTTCAACTTGGTTGCTCGAATCAGTGCCCATGATATTCTTCTTATTATTATATTTCTTCTTGTTCTTCAGGTTTATCTCTAGATGCAACTTCCAACACTTCTCCTCTGTATGACCATCAATGTTGCAATGGTTACTAGGGTCTTTGCACTGGTGTGTTGTGGTTTTCGCCTTTTTATCTTTTCCTCCTTTTTGCTTCTTCTTCCCCTCTTTAGAATCTTCATGTTTCTCCTTCTGCTTCGATCCACTTGATTGTGTTATTTTCATACCTATGTTCTCCGGGTATTATGCCTGTTCACAAGCATCGTCCACCAATTTGGGCTTAAACAACATCACTTGCTCACAAAGATGGTGGTGTAGAACCTGCAAATACTTGAGGAGTAAATCTGGGTTTTTTGGAGAGATACCCAACATTATACCCATCTTTCTGAATTTTTTGGTTTACTCCTGCATGCTTCAGCTAAGCTTTTTCCTAAAGTAATGCCACCATATCCACTAGTCCTCCATGTACCCAATAGGATAAAATTGCGACTTAACGAGAGTTTTGAAATCCTCCCACTTAGTCATTGGAGGTTCTCTCTCCTACCTCAGGGTTTCTGTGTGGCTCTCCCACCAAGTCAGTGCATGGCCCTCTAATTTCAACCACGCGAATAAGATATGTTTCCCTTCCTCAATCTGATGGAAACTGAAATAAACTTCCAGTTGTTGCAACTAGTGGTTCAGCTTCAGAGCATTAATCTCGGAGTGATACGGCTCGATATCGACTTTTTCTTCCATTTTAAACAAGGACTATGATTGGTTCAAGACACTCAAACTGCTTTGATCTTTTTCGGGTCCTTTCTTCAATTGATTCTTAGTTTCTCCCCAATATTCTGATCCCCATCTAATTTTTCCTTTAAATTCAAACCTCCATATTCTCCAAATATCCACATCTTATTGCTTAGGGCCGCCATGAGGAGGTCTACATTGTTGTTTATATCCACAATTTGTTGTTCGAGCCATGAAAACCTCATCTTTAGAGAACCATGAGGATCATTTACAAATTTGTCGCCCATGATTAGGGTTTTACAATTTCAACCCCGCCGATCTAGATCCTTGCAATCTCCACAAAATACCTAAAGAAACCTGGCTCTTATACCAAATTATCTATAAATTTCCATGGATATTCCAATGGACATTTCATCACAATAGACCTGATAATAATATATTAAAACTCTGAAAAAATCTACACTATCACAATTTATTAAACTTTAAGATCTGTGGATTTAAATGTAATTAGTGCATGCATGCGAATGGAAATTATGTAGAAAAGTAGAGAATGAAAAAATAAGCACACACACACACACATAAGACACAAGATATGCTCTTTGGGAAACCCTTTTAGGAGAAAACCCAACTAGAAGGTGAGGTCGCTTCTCTCTCTTTCTCTGTCTGGAAATATGGTTGCAAGTACAAAGAAGTAATGCCTATCATTTGTGGGTTGCTACAATGCACAAATCCTCTCTATGTGATCTACCTCCTATATCTCTTGGCTATTTTTGCTCACCTATGGAACAAAATTCTCTTGAAGGAATGGAATACACTCTTCCTCCTAGTGGTTCGGTTATAACACAACCCAATAGCCTACTAGTGGTTAAGTTTGATGAAGCCTCTTCTTGAAGTGTAATTTGAGATGACTCTTTGATTGAGAGGGAGTGATGATTGCATCATAGATATGGTTTCTCCCTGTGTCATGTACTTTTCCCTGATAAGGGAGTTTATTGTTGTGTCAAGTGCATTGACCAAAATTAGGGAGAATGGTTTGAAATATTAGATAACATCATGGACTGACATTCTTCCTGTGTCATTTACTTCAACCTAATTAGGGAGGTTATCCATGTGTCAAGTACATAAGCCTGATTAGGAATAATGATCTGATGGGTTGACATTCTTCCTGTGAAATTTTACAGTGACCTGATTAGGGTTGTATTCCCTGTGTCACTTTGACCTAATTAGGAAGTGTTAGCACCATGTAATTAACCTCTAAGCTGAAAAAAGGATCATAGGGGTAACTACAAACCACTTTTAGGCTAAGATCTAGCCCTCTTAGACTTGGAGAGGGCTATCTCACTCAAAATGTTCAATAAATGAATGGGTTGACTCCAAAGATATTATGCTAGTTATGTTAATCTGTCAAACAAGTTGATTTGATTGAGTTGCAAGTAGGTGTGGGAAATTACATCCATTGGGCATGGAGTCACCTTAGGAGTAGTCTTCAGTGAAAAAGGACAAGGATGGTTATATCCAAACAAGGGCAATTTAGACAACATGTTGATATCTTGATCTAAATTCGTTGTAGAGTAGGGTGAATAAGGACTTAGAAGCAATACATAAACTTCTTGGTTAACAAGATGTAGAGCACAACCATGTGAATTTTGAATCAATTACTAGTTAAACCAAACATGGGATTTGTGTAAAATAACATGGAAAAATAGAAAACAAAGTTCAACACATAAGGAAACACATTACCAAAAGAGATTGTCACATGAATCCTTGCTAATCAAACCAACCTTCCTTGTATTTCACTAAAAATTCTGATAAGGAGTACAAAAAAAGGCCTTTTTTCCACACGCTAACCAACCAACACCATTTTCGATGTCTTTAGATCTTTATATACAATGAGGAATTCAAATTACCAATCTAGGTGGTAGAATTAACTTCATAAAAGTAGAATGGTCTAGATACAATGCATGTTTACTTGCTATGTAGAAAAATAGGAGTTGTTATATCAAGACTAATACGATTTAGAAACAACAAATAAGTTAGAATATTTGTTTAGCAACTAAAACTACATAACTTTAAACTTATTGACATTTATCCAATAACCAAAATTACTTATAGAAGTTCAAAAATTCAAAAATTTCCAAAATAAAATTGACTGATATGTTTGTACAGCATTTGCACAACAAAGGGCATTTGTCTTCAAACTTGTGATGGCTGCAGATTGTTCTGGACAAAATTGAGCAGATGGATGTGGTTGAGATGATGGTGTGATGGTGTAGAACCCACTGAGTGTTTCCTTCCATGCTTACCTCCTCCTCTCCTTGCTAGATGATTGTTTGGCTTCCTTGAGTTGTTTTCTAACCATGGCCAGCATGTCAGATGAATGTTCCTTGAGTTGTTTTCTAGCCTTGGCCAGCTTTAGTTTCACCAATCTTAACCTTCTTCTCAAGATCAATTACTAGTGTAGTAGCTCTTTATTTGTCTGTGTAAAGGCAGAGTCCACTTTAAAACTACCTTGGCGTTCTCGATCATTTCAATAGCTTCCAAAAATCGAGCATAGATTTCATTTTTGCACTTTTCATTCCTTTCTGTCAACCAATCAACCTGATGTTGGCACTCCTCAATTTTCTCAACAGCTTCTGATACTCTTTCCACTCATCAAATTCTAGGTTTTCTTTTGCTGAAAGGGTCTCTTTCATCCATTCTTCCCTCTTGGCTACTGACCTTGTCTTGGGTCTTCCTCGTTGTTATGACAAATTTAACTCTTCCACATCAATCAATTGCTTTCCATTGTCTTGGTTTGTAGGTCTAGAAGGCCTCATAAATGACTCACCTTCACTATATTGGGTTGCCTTTGCTGCTTTATGTCTAAGCTATATGTTTTTCCTCTGAAAATAAGCCACCATGAGATGGGCTTTGTCAAGTCTGTCCTACGGCTCTATGATTTTTAGATCCTTGTCCTCCATCAAAGCCTCTTGGCCATCTCCTCCAAATTATTGACCACTCATCTTAAACTTCTTTGGTACATCATCAGGTAGCTCAATGGTCATCTTAGAAGTGGTTTCTTCAACCACTTTTTTTGTAGTGGACCTGGTTCTTGGTCTATGGGGAACCTGTGTTTCTTCATGGGAATCTTGTGGCATCTTACCTTTCCCTTTATCTGTTTTTCTCCTATCCTTCAATGATTTCTTGACTATCTCTTCAACTTCAGGCCTACTGACTGACTCTTCAGCTGCATGTGCCCCTTCATGTGTGCCCACAAAGGGAGTGCCTTCTTGAGTTTTAGAGTTGTCTAAATGGGCCAGCAAACCTAAGGCTGACAAGAAACCATCCCAAGACATTGGCCTCTTCTCCAAATCATTCAAAACCAACAACTTGATTAGTGCAAAGTGGAACAAAGTGGGCAAGTTCTTCTCTCCCTTGGACTAAGCGTTTCTTACCATTTTGGCCAAACTTTTGAAAAGGTAATGGGGTAAGTTAAGACTCCTTTTACCTGTGAAGTGCATGAGCAACCTAATAGGATATTGGTACAGTCTACTAAAACAAACCTCATAGGTAAAGTATCTTTGTATCACCTTCAACAATTTATTGTGGTGCTTCAATAGGTAATTCCTTGGAAATGTAGGCTCATACCTACCTTTATACTTAGGTTTTACAAAATCTTTGTAGTTTGATGTATCAAGCTCCATGCCTTTGAACCAAATTTCAGCAAGTAGGGGTATCTTTGTGGCTTAGGAGATGACTTCTTCTGAAACTGTGAACTCCAAGTCCCCAACCTTAGCCTAGTTACCTTTAAGACTGAGAGCAAATAAGCTGGCAATATGAAAGTGGTAACGATGGGTTTGAACATTCTTACAAAATGTTATACAAACTGTTTGTTCAAAGGCCACTCGGATAGTTGGGTCAGCATTGACCATCTCGAGACTCCTCGATTCAAATTGGACAACATATCCTCTCCTTGATTTATTTTTGTTCTCTAGGTTTTCCATTTGGATGTACAAGCTTTAAATCTTCCCCACACTTACACTTCTATGCAATGAAAAGTTAAAGCAGACAGAGTAGAATAGGGGAGATTTGTGTAGTCTATATGCGGTGATTTGGAGGGAAATTTAGGATGATCAGGCCAATGGGATTCTGAGGCCAGGTGAGTTTTTGGTGGCTTAAAAATTAGGATTTGAAACATACACCAACCCACACAATATTTGCAAACCACCCTTCATGCGAATTTCACATAGAATGGACTTTACACAGCATACAAAATGAAATTTTGGGAATGATGGAAAACTAGGTGGTTTCAACTGAGAGAAATAGTTTCACATTTTAATACAAAGAATCTAACAAACATGGCAAGCAAAGATTTGACTAGAAAATGTGATTGTAGCCAAAATTAATAGGCAGAATGTGTGCCCAGCAGATACACAACAAATGTGATTATAGCCAAAATTAATATGAAGAATGAGTTTGCAACAGATACACAACAAATGTGATTGACATCCAAGTTTCCAATGGTTCAAGGTAGTATCTAATGCAAAGAATGGATGGAGGGAGCTACGCAATAGCCATGCATTGTGAACTATCTAGAGAGATAGGAGAAAACCTTAGCTAACAATTTGTGGGCTTCTGAGATTTGTATGCAACAGTTGTGTAGCTTGACTAGCTAGCGCAACATTTGTGCATCAACCACGTACCTTAACCTTAAACCTCCTCCTTCAAATGTCTGTAACCTTGTTTGAAACCTTAGACTACTTCATAAATCGAATTTCACTTTGGATGAAGGAGAAATGAGGTATCGCTTGAAGAATTTGAGTTTTATGCCTTTCACATGTCCCTTTCATGCACTGATGGTGAATTTTGAGTGGAGGGAGTGAGATGACATGGGTAAAATCTTTTAATGATGATAAGTACACACCACTAACAGATCCATAATGAACTTTAATTAACTGAGTGTAACTGACATGACTTCATTGTTGACTTATGATGCATGGAACCCCATGAAATGACCCCTTAAACCCTCCTAATGACTCACTTTCCCTCCATGAGTAAAGCTTTGAAATTATGACCCCCTCATGAACTTTAGACTCTCAAAAATTTGATTTTGTGTTCAAAGACTCCCCTTATGCCTTGAAAATTTATAATGACCTTAACTCATTTGAATCTTTATACATACAAACCCTTTAGACTATGACACCTAGTGATTTCAGAGGCTAGAATTTACAAAGTAACCCCCAAAATGAAATAGTAAGATAGGCATATTGATTCCTAGATTATAGGACACTAACATCGGCTCTGTTGAGGATGGCGGCCTCCTAGTGAGGTGCCAAGAACATTGCAGACTATTAGCCTAAGCATTGGGCGATGGAGTCAAACACAAAATGACTAAACTCAACTGACTAACTAATTTGACCTTTACCTTACATATGGCAGCAGATCACCAGAACCTTAGGGCCTTCTCCTTGACCTTCAAGTTCCAATGATGACCACCCACACTTGCAATACTTGGAAAGTAAAATGGTATGTACAATGGAGTGTTGAATCATCTAAATCTCAAGTGAGATAGTGTTTTAGTAGTTTTCCATTGACAGACCCTCCTTGAAGTATTTCATCTATCATATCCTTCAGCAAGTAAGCATTGTTCCCATGGAAAGCAGCAATTTCCCCTTCCACAAATTCTCAAACTTCTCGTGCTTTCCTCTCTCCTCATTCCTGACATCACATTTTAACACTAGGTCTGCATTCTGAAAACCATTTTCCTTAGCTCTCTTTTCATAAATCTTCTTAATCTAGTCCTCTATCACCTGAGTATTCTTGAAAACTTCTTCCCTAGTCTACTACAATTGGATCATTTGATTGATCCTCCTTTGCACATCATTGGGTTCCACTTCAGCCTCCTTTAGCAACTTCATCATTGAAACTCCTAATGAGGAAGGAAAAAAAACATCTATTCCATAAAATAACTAGAAAGGGGACATACCTATTGATTTTTTAGTGCTTACCCAGTCAACCCACAATGTTTTTACCAGCTTCCTATGCCAATTCTTTTTGTTTTCTTGCAACAACTTTTTGATGATGTTGACCAAACTTTTGTTAGAGGACTCAGCCAAGCCATTACCTTGAGGGTAATAGGTTTTTGAGTGTCCAAGGATAATGTTATAATTGTTGCAAAAATACACCATCTTCATTGATTTGAAAGCAACAACGTTATCTGTGATGATCTTCTAAGGGCAGTGAAACCTAGTCAAGATATTGTTTTCCAAAAATTGAATGATAACCACATTCGTAGTCTGCCTAGTTGGGATTGCTTCAATCCACTTAGTAAAATAATAAGTGGTTGTCAAAATCCACTTATGTTATCTGGCTGAGTTCGGGTGGATTTCACCTATGAAATCAAGTCCCCACTATTGAAAGGGTGACTCAACCAAAATAGTTTTTAGGGGCAATGGGAGTAGTTTCTTCTTTCCTTCAAAAATATGGCATTCATGAAAACTGGAAACCCTTTTGTAGACATCAACAAACAACGTTGGCTAGTAAAAACCAACCCTTAAGATTTTGTTAGCAGTTGTCTTCCAAAACAAATGTCCTCCATAATCACCTTTATGAAACTCCTTTATGGTTTTTTATGCTTCACCTTCAAGCAAACAGTTTAGCAACATATGAACAGGTTCTTTCCAATATAAGGACCGGTCTATAACACAAAACCTAACAGCTTTCAATTTAGGAATCTAGCTTTTGTTTTAGTCAAACTTGGGGGTGCTTGCCAATGATGCAACACATATATAATGTCTACATATCAAGGAGAAGAAGCAAATCTTTCTAATACCTATTGAACTAACTTTGAATCATCATCTTAAACAAAGCAACCAAAATATTAATATCAAGTGCATGCAGATTTGATTCTACCATCATCTTCACCAATCATTTCCCTTTAATTAGCTTCGTGGGTTTAATTTCCACATCATATTCAAGCATCACAGTGATCCACTTACCTCTCTTACCTTCCGGGTCATTTTGAGTGAGGATGTCTTTCACAGCAGAGCTTGGCACATAGGCAATAATATGTGAATGTAGAATGTACACCCAGAAATCCTTTAGAGCTTTCACCAAGTCAAAATCTTGCTTCACCATAATATTGTATCTAAGGGTAGCATCTTTGAGACTCCTACAGAAGAATGATATTGGTTTCTCTATACCTTGCTTGGTTCTTTTGCATTAGGACAATTGTTATGCTATTGTCGGAAGCGAACGAAAAAACAATGAAATCTTGAGTGTAATTTGGCCTAATAAGAATAGGAGCACAAGACAAGGAAAATTTTACCTCATTGAAAGATTTCCTTGCTTCCTCGATCCACTTATTGTCTTTCATCAGCATGTTTGTAATTTCCCTTATGGTATTTGTTAAGTTGGAGATGAACCTCCTTAAGAAGTTTATCCTCCCAAGAAAAGACTGAGTTTCCTTCTTGTTTCTTGGAATGTCCACCTTTTGAATTACTTTTATTCTGCTAGGATCTATTCTAATGCAATATTTGGAAATTATATGTCCTAACAACTTGCCTTCTTCCAAACAAAACAAATACTTCTTAGGATTCAGAGAGATGACATAACTTCTACACTTTTCAAACACAATCCTTAAGCGCTGCAAATTTTCCTCATCAAACTTTGAATACACAGTGATATCATCAAGATATATGACCAAAAATTTGTCCTTCTCATCAGTGGAAGTTATATCCACAGCTCGCTGAAACATGGCTCCCGCATTCATCAAACTGAAGGGAATTTTGGTGTACATGAAGGTACACCATGGTGTGGTAAATGTCGTTCTGTCTTGATCTTCGAATGAACAAAAATCTAGTTGTATCTCAAAAAACCATCCAGCGACAATATCCTTCTTGAACCTACCACCCTTTGAAGAATGTGATCCATATTGGGCAATAGATAATTTCCCTTGAGAGACACCTTGTTTAAATTTCTAAAATCCACACATTACTTGATTTCTCTCATCTTCTTCCTGACTAGAACTAAGTTAGACAACCACTTAGAAAATCTGAGAGGCACAATAATTCTGGCATCAAATATTTTTCTTACCTCTTTTTCGATCAAAGGCAACAAAACAGAGTTTATCCTCCACAACTTCTGTTTGAATGTCTTTTGATCTTCTTTGGTTGGGATAGTATGTTGAATGAATCTTTTATCATAGACCTTCAAATCACCATACCCCCATGCAAATATATTAGAATATTCTGTCAGGAGATCAATGTACTTCTGCTTCATTTCCGAGCTTAAATATTTGGACATATTGACCATTTTGGGCTTGTCTTCTATGCCTATGTTACACTCCTCTACCCATGTTACAGCAAGCATCAATTTTGGCCTTTGAGCCACATCATTTTGGTCAAAAGGTTATTCAAGTGGTACCAACCCTCTTAGAATGACATTGTCTTTCAACTACAACACCTTCAAATATGCCATATATTTGTCCAAGTTTTCTCTGATCTAATTTATAATTTTTTCCTTTTCACTTTCTTCCCATCCACTGTCATGATAAATTCGCATCTTGGCAAATTATTCCTTCATTAACATAAAATTTTCCAGTTGCCTATCATTTTCAAAAACCTGCCAGTACCTCACATTATCCAGCACTGCGGGCCTATGCCTGACTTCAATTTCATACTTTTTATTAGGCTGAATTGGAATCTCAAAATCAAAAGCAGATGTAACTAGGCCATCTGCAATAGCATTCTGTCTCCTAGGAATAACAGACAAATTGTACTTAGGAAAACAATGCAGAAGATCCGGGACAACATTACGGTAAGCCTGAATCCGAGGATCTTTTGTTTGGAACTCACCTTTGATCTGCTTGATGATCAATTTTGAATCTCCATAGATTGGTATTCTTTTAGCCCTTGACCTTTTCAAAACCTGCAAGCCCAAAAGGAGTGCCTCATACTCAGCTAAATTGTTAGTGCAATCGAAAGCCAACTTGTAGGAACACAGCTTGGATTTTCCATTTACTGGACTGATTACCCACACGCCCACATCAACACCTTCCTCACTTGTTTCCCCATAAAAATGCATACTCCAAAGATGTTTTTCCCCTTATTCTTCATCCACCTTGGCCTTCAACTCTCTGCCTTTATTATATGTGTTGTTGTCATGTGCCTTGGCTTCCCCTTCCTCTAGCTTTGAGATGACAACTGAACTTTTCTTCTCCTCTTCAAGACACTCAGTGTTGAAAAAGATGAATGGATCCAAATAAGAATGTATTGCATAAACAAGGTGATTGGTAGGATTTTCCTTGTTGGTAATCATGTATGTCCTCAATAGTTCCCGCTAAAGTCTCCTAGTTTGGCCACCAAAAACTGAAACAATGATGAATGACATGTCGGTCTGCACAACCCCTTGCAATTTTTCTATCCATGACCTTGATAAGAGCATTCCAAACTTAGGAGGTATGTATGCTCTTGGATGGAATTTGAGTTAGGGAAATTGCTAGGTGTTTTATCAGTCCCAAACAATTCACTTTTATAAACTCAAAATGTTGAAATATGGCAACAAGAATATTCCAATTTAATTTGTCCTTGAATTAAATTGTCAATTAAAACCGAATTTAGTCTTAACAGCTACTTGGAAATAATTAATTAATTTATTTTAAATTAATTAGTTGGAGAAATTCAAGTTAGAAGTCATTCTGAAGTCATGCAAGAGTTATCCCTTAAATTAAGGAGATAAGATTGAGTTATATTTGAGGTGTAATTATTTAACTCAGTTTAATGAGGTAAGTCCAGTTAAATTAGTTCCAAATGGTTTGAGGAACTAATAGTGAGTTAACAGTCAGTTGATGCATTAATGCACTCAACTAGTGCTGCTCCAGTTAACTGAAGATTCCCTCATTAGAAACTCTTTCATGTCTATTCTGAGAAAGACCCAGTTGAGATTAATGTTCAAGGAAAGGTACTATCAGTCACATGTGTTTTATCATGGAGAAAAATCATGCATGCAATCAAGGATTCATCCTTGAGGATTGCATAGTTTTGAAGGCTTGGTTTTCCACTTGGTAATAGGCTAATCATCTGCAAGGAACAACGCAAGGATGTTAATTTATGGTATGTTCTATGCTTATAACAGTTTACTTCTTTTTCTTATTATATTCCACATATTAGAAATCACATGTACATAAAGTAAAGTGCAGATAGAATATTAAACGATCAACAAAAAACAAGCCAAGACAAGAGACACAAGATGTGGCGGCTAGCCAGGGAAAAACCCCACAATGTGTGGGGAAACCCTTTGATCAAATCTTCTTTTATCTTCAATAATTCAGCAGAGAGAAATAGTACAATAAATCTAATTTATATCAGCAGTAGCAAACCCTAGATCAGCAGCATCAACGTTAGTGGCTTCATCATCAAAACTAGGGCAGACGATATCTCGCAAACTGTCCGTCATATTGGCTTGATTCCACCACCAAAATTTGCTGCCTTAAAAGGAGGTTTAGATGAACCTACAATGCAGTCCTGATGAGGAGATCTTCAGGTCCACACAGGTCAAAGTTTGGATCTGCAGTTGCAACTTCAGTTTCTGCAGCTTCCGGCTTCACCTGTGTGAGAGAGAGACCCTTTCCTGCGCAGTAGAGAAGAGACTCTTTTATGCGCAATAGAGAGAGAGAGAGATGTGATGAGATGAGTGAGTACAAATGAGGAAAAGTCCTCCTATATTTATACACAACGTTGATGTTTTAATAGATGCGACTGTTGGGCTTCAGAGCCTACATGAGTTTTAGGTCGGCTTGATAATAATTCCATAATCAAAATAAATTCATATATCCATAAATACTTATCGGAATTAGATGATATTTAGATCAATCCTACACCTCTCGATGAGAGGAATCTAATAAAAATATTATTAACCATGAATAAGATGACCCACATGAAGTTTGGCCCTAGTTACCAATTTAACACTCCCTCTCAACTAGGGAGAACTTCATCTGCAATCTGTTTGTCGGTCGCTACTATTCATCCATCAAATGCACTGCCTTGTATAGCCTGACCCTTGCCCTATTCTACTCTATTCTACCTATTCTACTTTGTCTTGTTCTACCCTGTACTGATTCGCACTGCTATGCTCTGCTCTGCTTTGTTTTGTTCTGCTCTACTTTTGTTTTTCTCTGCTCTGCTCTTGTTTGAATTATGAAGAAGAAGAAATGGACGAGGATGTATCATACTGACTTAAAGTCAGCCTCATATTATGTACCACTCGTCCCAGACCAGTCTCAACCGATCCGAAGTCAGTGTCATAGTATGTATAACTCCCACCACTGGTCCCAGACTAGTAACATCCTCCACTGACTCAAATTCAGTCTCAGAGTGCGTACCACTGGTCCCAGACTAGTCTCAATTGACCCAAAGTCAGTGTCATAGAATGTACCACTCCTACCACTGGTCCCAAACCAGTATTATTGATCCCAAATCAAATGAGGTCATCCTAGTGTAGGGAGTACGAAAGATGCAACAATGCGTCCATCGGTACTACTATGGTCCCTAACTTCATTTCCCTGCTCATTGATCAGATGAGAGGTACTTCCCATGAGTCCCAAACTGCATGGGTAGGATGTCTTGACAGGAGAACTTAATAAATCTCGTCCTCACTGGAGAACACATCAATCCTACTACAATCACCATGGAGAACACATCAATACAGGCTACCATGGAGAACACATCAATCTAGGCCTCACAAGAGAACACATCAATCCTGCTACAATCGCCATGGAGAACACATCAATCTAGGCCTCACAAGAGAACACATCAATCCTGCTACAATCGCCATGGAGAATACATCAATCCAGACCTAACAAGAGAACACATCAATCCTGCTACAATCGCCATGGAGAACACATCAATCCAGGCCTCACAGGAGAACACATCAATCCTCCTACAATTGCCATGGAGAGCATATCAATCCAGGCCTTACAGGAGAACTAGTCATCCTACTACACAGGAGAGCGAATCATCCTGTTCCACAAGAGAGTGAATCATCTGTTGGAAATAATACTGAGAGGGGGGGTGAATCAGTATTATCAAGTCAAATATTCATTTTCCAAAAACAAAATATATATGCTACTTCAGTTAGTTAAACCCGCGTATATACGCAACTATGCAAAAGGAAACTCGCGTATACAAAGCAAACTTTTAATTTACTTTATCTTTCTGATGATGATTGTTAGTCTATGTTGCAAAATCAAATAACCAGTAACCAGAGACATTAAAACAAAGCAGAAAGACAATCACACACAAGAACACAAGATATAAGGTGGAAACCCAATGTGGGTGAAAACCACCTGCTGCAATTCGTCTCTATCTTCTTTTAAATTAGAAACTTCTTTTATAATGTACTGGTGCAGTCCTTTACCAGTACGCAGGCTACAACCTGCAGAGAGCTACAACCCTCTCTCGTTCTCCAGCTTCTCCTGGAAGGGAGCTACAGCCCCCTTTAGCTCTTACACTAGACAAGATACTAGTATGTAGGTGCTGGCCTACAGAAGGCTACAACCGTCTCTTTCTTCCAGGGACCACGTTTCATAAATTTTTAGACTGGATCCATGAACATCAATCAATCATCAAGAATTTCTCCATCAACCAATCTCCTTTCCACCAATTAGATCTAAATCAAGTAGATACTTCTTTGACAGCTGTACCCAAAACACAATACCAGAAACCACACACCAAAACTGAACCCAGAACACAGCAGCAATAAACAGAAGCAACTAGATCACAACTTAAAGTATATACGTCATTTTAATAACCTGCAACATGCGTGCATAGCTTTTGTGTTTGGAACAACCTGCGTATACGTTGTTTTCATTCACTGAACCAGCATGTATACGCGCCTTCGCTTTACTGAACCTGTGTATAGATCTATAAAGGATAATTCGCTTTCTCAGATATTCAAAAACACTAATTAACCCAAATTATCAGTGTTATAGATCAAGAAAGCGCCACATATAACAAACCAAAATCATACAAAGATACTATCATTCAAGCTTAAAGATTATGACCCATCAATAGAACTTATCCTTCTTCTTTGCGCTAAGGTTCCTCCTTTATTCAGATCCAGATCTGCACCATAACCCAATTACCAGCATTCAGATCTACCACTTTTTTAGATATTCAATGATAATTCAGATGATCATTTGCCACAAGATCTCCTTCCTCTTTTATAGTCTTAGGCCTTCCACAATACCACAGTCCAAAACCATAACATTTCATTACCATGAACCCAAAACTAGGGATCAACACATCTGATGAGTCGCCATGGTCCAAAACCATAGGTTCAAATCCCAAGGACTAACTACCATGGACCAAGAATAAGTCCCCAACATATACATGCTTTTGTAACATATAACCCGCGTGTATACGCATCTTCGTCTAGATTAACCTGCGTATATGTCTTTTTCTTCTTTCTGAGTGCCTGAACTGAGATCTGCCACTAGAGTGAGTTGCCATCAAGTACAACACCTCTGCCATAGTACCAAACCAGAATCATAATGCCAATAAAGGCTTTTGCAAAATGCTGGTTGGAGCATCACAAATTTCTGAAATTTCATCTGTGGAGGTACAAATGTGCGAGGTAAGCCTAAACGATGAAGAGTCATTATATGCTGATATCATTTATTATCTTAAGAATGGATATGCTCCTTCACACCTTGATCATACTAAGAAAAGAGCTCTAAGGTTGAAAGCCAAACAATATCAGCTCATAAATGATATTCTGTTTAGAATGAATTACGATTATGTTCTCCTTAGATGTCTTGAGAAATCTGAAGCTGAAAAAGTTTTGCAGGAACTCCACGATGGGCCAACAGGTGGACACTATGCTGGAGATGCTACTACACATAAAATCTTGTGCGTAGGGTATTACTGGCCCATGTTATTCAAAGACTCACACAGCTACGTGAGGAAATGTCAAGTCTGCCAAACTACTGCTGGGAGACAAAAGAAGCCATCCTTACCACTACAACCAGTTAACATCGAGCAACCCTTCAGTCAGTGGGGATTGGACATAATAGGTGAGATCGTTCCTCACTCTTCCAAGCAGCATAGATATATCCTTATTGCAACAAATTATTTTACTAAGTGGGTAGAAGCAGTTCCACTCAAGACGGCTAATGCTGAAAATATCATTGAGTTCATAGATCAATTTATAATCACCAGGTTTGAATTGCCTTCTGCTTTAATGTTTGATAATGCATCATACTTTTTTGGAAATGTAATGACTGAATGTGCACTTAAAAGAGGATTCACACTGAAATATTTGGCCAATTATTATTCACAGGGTAATGGACTAGCCGAGTCTACAAATAAAAACCTAATCAGGATTATCAAAAGAATAGTAGACCAAAATCATAAAAATTGGCATAAATCCTTAATATACGCTTTGTGGGTAGACTGAATAACGAGAAAAGATTTCATCGGCACTTCTCCCTTTAATTTAGTTTATGGGAAAGAAGTGGTTCTTCCAACTCACTTAGCAATTCTCTCTTTGTCTCTAGTTCAATACATTGATGAAGTACCAACTTCCTCATTACACCTAAGACAAATGGAAACAATCAAATTAGAAGAACAACAAGAACAAGCTAAGAAAACGCATGCTCATCATCAAGCGCTAGTAAAATCCTCTTTTGATTCAAACATAATGACTAGAAAATATTTTCAGATGGGAGACTTAGTTTTAAAATGGGACAAGGCACATGAAGAAAAGGGGAAGCATATAAGATTTTAAATAATGTGGCTTGGTCCTTTTCAAATTGTAGAAGTCTTAGGTCCATCAACATTTGTGTTACATGATTTAGAAGGTAAAAGAGATTCTTTGCCTGTCAACGGACATATTCTTAAGAAATATTTTGCATAAAAGATTATTCTTCTATTTTTTGTAAGTAATACTTTTCTTTTCATAATAAAACCAGTTGTCAATGGTTACATCAGGCATTTACGAAAAATACGCCAAATCTCTTTCAAATTTTGATTTTTCTCTTGTATAAATAGCAATTCTTTTGGAAAATTGATCTTTATTATTGAAATATACAGTTAAAGACTCCAACCTAGATATGACACTAGTTTCAACTTCATAAATTTTGATGAAAACAACCTTTAGTGAAGAAATTGTTTTATATCAGTGCAACAAAAGGTATCAATAACAAAATAAAGATTCTCTGTAGAACAACTACTTCAAAAAACTCTATCATTGTCATCCAGAGCTATCTAAAGAAAACAATGACTTCCTCCCTGCTAAGGAAATCACAACTTTCAGAGGAACAATCCAAGGATACACTTTATCTTGAAGAATGAGAGGTCTCATCACGAGCTGGCTCATCATAATCATAGATATTATAACTTGCTGACTTTGCCAAATACTACATACCACAACAGGGCAATGACTCAAAATTGTTACAATCAAGAGGCAAGGGGTCTCATCACGAGGCAACTTGTTCAGCAAAGTTATAAATCGAGTGAATGTCTGTGTCATAAATTGGCTACCAAACCAGGACATTGTTCTTTAAGAATAAAAATAAAATCAAAGCAATAAGTGTAGATGTGGATTCTTCTTTGAGAGTTGTAGGTTTCTTTAAGTAGGATACAAGATCATTGCTGGGTAAAAGGCAACCCTGTTGAGGCTATGAATGCCTACTGGCAGCAGAGGCTCTACCTACGACTAATGAGTATATTTTAAAACTGGTTTACAGAGAAGACTTTGTTTTATCTTTACAGACCAAATAATGATTGATGTAAACATAAGGACTAACTTGAGGCAACAAATAATCAAAGTTGAAAATAGCTGAAACAAAATGTCATTGATAGGTTAGAGCATAATGTACTTTATCTTTCCATAATAAAGTTTAATTTTCTAAAAAATTTGTTGTTTTGGAAGTTGAAAAGGTTCAATAGAAACACAAAGATAATTGGTTCTTCCAAGTGAATCGCCAATTGTTGTGGCCACCAACAACCCCCCTCCTTATGAAGTATTATTGCTA
>APFE030569472.1:159256-191802 GCA_000404065.3 Pinus taeda
CCAGTTGGACCCGCTATACCAAACGGATAAGGAGCTGCCAACCAAGGTCCGGACCGGGCGGGTATCCCCCTTGTTGTAGACCTGATTTTTGGGATCTTCAATGTTGTGTCAGAAGACATAGTCCTAGATGTCGACAGTTGTTCAGACATATCTAGCCTATCCAAAATATTTCCTAGCGATTCTACAGGAACTTGCGATGAAGGGAGACTAACTTCTGATGACGAAGGATATAGGGTGATCCAGGGTCCAAAATGCAATGGAGTACTGGATGGAGGATCCTCCACAATCTCTTCTATTGCAATCAATCCAGGTGGGAGAGGTAAACCATCAGGTCCATAAAATATTTTTGGTACCGAAGAAGGTATAGACTCTGCAGCGACAGTTGTTGGAGGGGTAACACCTTCCAAATCAGCTGTAGATGGAGCCGATTCAGGAATAGAAGCATTTATCGTTACATTAGGATCAGTTATAATGTCCTCTTATGGCTGCAGAACTTCTTTTGTAAAGGCAGGGGTACCAGAGATGGTTGGAGTAACCAGAGTCCCTGAGGATGTTGGAACACAAGTTCCAAGCAAACCAGGGGACTTTGATCCGAGTAAGCGAGTTCTCTTTGTCCGGAATGGTTTCATTTTTGGAGTCAAAGATGGTTGACTCGTTAATCTCCGCGAACGACGTGGTTTTGATTGACTTTCTTCCACGATTGTGGATTACCTGATCAACTCAAAATAAAGGGAAAGAGTGATTCCGAATTTAATGAATTTTAGACGCTTTGACACAACTTGGTTTTTCACTTTTTAGGAGTTGAGAAAAAGCTAAAGATGACTCTAGTCGCCTTCGATTTTTAATGAGCCTGAAGTGACAAGTGCTCAGATGGACCTTTTCCTTTAAGGAGTCTAAAAAGGAATGAAAGAGACTACTCTGGAAATCTAGACAGAGGGATTACCAAACCAATCACAAAACTGGAGAATACTTTTTACGGTATGGCAGTCAATATTCTTGAATGTTGTGTTCAGTGCATTACAATTGATAGGGTGGAAGACACGACTTCCTAAGGATAAAGGATATAGCCTATTGTGGTCTCCCAATATATACTCGATGGTACGTGGGAGCACAAGTCTGTACTGGCACTTGTTGTCTCAAAGAGGAGGAATCACCCAACCTACAATGAAAGCTATAGTTACCAGGCTTTACGACGCCGTAATACGTCTCTAGCCGAGACTTCTAAATGTTGTGCGTTACGTTCCAAAGCATTTTTATATTCATTGAATTTATTTTACAGTTGATCTTTCTTAAGAAGTTTTCCTTTCAGGTTCATTGCGTGATGTAGATATACAATTCCTAAAATGCAATCTAAGATGATAAACAATCGTTTAATATTATTTTTGCAATGAAAATCCTAGCTACTAAGGAAAGAGAAACGAGATTCTTTCAACATAGAGTAGAGAGCACACACTAAGTGCACTGTCCTAAATCAAAATTAACAAGCAGTCTAAATGCAAATGCACATGCATGTATTTGTTTTCACTTTCTTAATGTTTGAATGAAAAAAAGAATGCTAAGTACCAATCTGAATCGTTTCAAGCGACAGTACTAATGATTTTCTTTTCAAAAAATGAAAGGAAGATAATGACGACACTTTGCAATTTTGAATTGAAAACTACTTTCGACACTTGAAAAACTATTAATCCAAATCAAATACAAGAGTAACAGTGTAATCAACCATCAAGAACAGTAGGATTATTTTCTTTGACTGAAAATGATAGTTGCGACACTTCCAAATCAAAAGACGACAGTTTTATTACGCTACTTCTTTGTAAAGGAGAACCGTAAATGGCGAACAATACATAAAAACATTTACAGTTCTTTGTATTATGGAGGCTGAATCATGCAAAGGAAGGGATTTTCCACAGCGGTATATTGATCATAGATAGCAAAACTCTTGAATAAAGTTGAAGAGAGTGAACAAAAAACCAAAATATGGAAGCAGAAGAGGTCTTATTTGATCATTGCACTTGTAACATAGGGAAAGAGTGATGCATCTCACCTACTGCACACGAGAGGTGCGACGCATCCAAATTCCCAAGAGGAGAAGGTGCGATGGTCTAGGGATGAGACTTCAACTGGGTTCTTGGTCACAGTTTGCAACTCAGTTCAGGGATTTAAGCTGAGCAAATGATAGTCAGTAAATGCAAATCACAGGGGCTGATCTAATGAGGCTACTTGAGCCAGCACCAGGGCAATTAGGATGTTTGTAAATCAATTTTTCAGTTTATAAACAAAACCCAGAGATAGACTGAAGCAACATTGATCTACTTTGCACTTGCATAGCAAATGCAGTTAGAAGGCTAGCTGGCTTGACTTCAAGCTCCGTCTATAAGTTTATAAAGCAAACAAATATAGACAAGAAAACAAGCCAATTTTCCCCAGAAAAGTCACCATTTTGTTATCGGGAAATCTAGTGTCTATGCAGAGCTGCTAGTCCCACTAAGACAGGTAGCTATCTTAGAAACAAATAGATTAAAGTTACTTTTGTTTTCCTTTAAGAGAAGTAGATAGGAGAGGAGCAAAGAATACCAACCTCAATCTTTCGCTTGGTTCTCTGCTTGTTCCTTCTCCTCTTTAACGGATCTTTGCCGCTCCTCCCTTGACCACTCCGCTTCAAAGAGTACCTGTAAAGTCAAAGCAGCATAATACCTTCAAAGTGCAGAGATCTACAATCATAAACAATATAGGACCAGATATATATTGACCACACAAATGCATATATTAGCAAACATACAAGAATGTGGAGGAAAACTTGAATAAATTTATTGATACAAAGATTAGAAGAGAGGATTACAACCCATTGATTTGACCCAATGTCATCCTTCCAACATGAAAGCCCTTCTTCACATCATGAAAAGCTTAGATCACCCAACACTATGATATTCCACCAGGAAACCAACAACACTTCCTTACAAGATACAAGATTCCAGCCTTTGGACCTCTGGGATGAGGGATCCGTATATAGATGATTACAGGGGGGTGACTCAGCTTCTGGGATTTTTGATTAGTGTCTTCTCTCTGATAGTTCTTGATTCCACTTGGAGATTGATGGTCTCTTACTCATCCCTAGGTGAATTCAAAGAGGCAAGTGTCACAGGAGAAGTTTATCGAAGATTCCATGATCATCCACCTTGCAAACTGTCTCTTCCGTTTGTCTACTCTTGCCCATCGCACCCTACAGAAGGGTTTTTCAGTATGCATCGCACTTTTTGCACTGAGAAGGTGAGATGCATCACACCCTCTACACTGAGCAGTTTGTATGGTCTAGTTTCGACCAATTCTGAGCAATTTTCTGTGGAGAACTTCTGGGAGATGATGTAATCAGATGACCTTGTTCCTTTAGGGTATGAAACAAAATTTTAGGGACTCAGAAGCCCTTGATTTATGGACATATGTGATTGGGGTTGCAATGCCCAAATATGTCTATAACACCGTTGCACCCGATAAAGGTGACCCACTCTACCATTCCTCACTGTCAGATCATCTCTGCTAAGATCTGACGGTCTTCGCTTTCATCGCACTAGAAACTTAATCAAGCGTTAGCACGTGATGAGAGAAGTGTTTCTCTCTCATCCACTGCTACGTGTTGATTATTGAATGGAATCGCTCAGCCTCGGGCATTTACTACTTAGCGCCAAAAAGCAGTGCGATGAAAACGTTTACTGCCCGACCAAACTGCCCTGCCTGTTAAACGTCCATGCAGTTTCATCGCCCAGTGACCATCTGATCTATCCGCTAAAGATCCAGTGGCTCCAACTCATCCCAATCTCACCTTGTTCAATAGCCTCTACCGAGCCATTGTTGCCATCCATTTCCCCAATCCGATGGTCATTCTTCCCTTTCACCCAAATCATCCACCTGCCCATGCATTCCATGTCCTCTAACATTCTGTTGCTTGAAGAAGGAGAGGACCAGCTCGACCATAATTAGTCATATTCAGACTCTCAACCACCATATTTAACAGAAAGCATGGTCGAAGGGAGAAAAGGACAAGCACAACTTTATAACTGAATTTATTAGCCATGGACTCCACCAGTATGAGCACTCCAACCGCCTAAAAGGACAACACAACACCTGAACAGATCAGGTTCACCCACTGAAGCAAGAAAACACATTCAGAGACTCCATCAGATAGTTAAATGCGGTTGGTGGTCATTTATGAACCCTCCATACCTAAACGGCCAAGGGCCATTGTAATGTAAACTTCTAAATATCCAGAAGCAAGATGTAATCAAGGTTGGCATTTGATGTAAGGTTCAACTTCTGGAGACTGTAGACATTTTGTCACTTGTAGTGTCTCATCTTCATTTTTAGCTAATACAAGCTTCTTTTGTTGTTAATTGCTCACTGTCCATTTTCTTCTTATTCTAAGCTTGTGCCTGATATGTTGTATTCTTGAGCTCCTAGTCTTTAGCATTAGATAACTGTCATCTTATCTCTGTGTTAAAGTATTGATTGCATCACTGAATAGGTTTCTCAGGTTTCTTTCTATCTAATGTAGGAGAGTTGTCATATTGTCCTTGCATTAATAGATTAGATTTACAGGCTTCTTTACTAGTTGCAGCTGGCTATCACATGGTCTTGTGCATCTGCTGGTGTGGTCAGTATTATCCATATTCACCTAACATATAAAACTATGAGCATTGGTGGTCTAAAGCCTTGTAGTCTGAGGGTGTTCATGCATGCTTAGAGTGAAACAGAGTGAAAGTGGTTATCTGGCTTGAACCAAACCATCATTCCTTCCATTAAACCTACAACAATAGTTTAATTTATATGTTACCAGGCATCTCCGAGCTACAACCTAGGAGAGTTTCTTGTAATTCTAACATAATTGGCACCACTTCCGGGGAGAGGAGATTGAAGCTCAGCTTCCCTGGGAGAACAACACAAATCCAACTTTGATGATAAACAAAGTTTGGACACATTTTTGGTTGTAATCATCTATCTGGCGACTCTACTGGAGGCCGAACCTCTTGTCGACTCCACATTATAGTTCTGGCTCAGTTTGTGAGGCATACTCAAAGAAATCCTCAGAAATCACCAGCTAACCCAGTGCCTGACCCTGAGAATATTGTCAAACAGAGAAAGACATCACGACAAGGAGCATCAAGATCAGGTAAGCCTAAACAACCTTATGTATCTCTGCAATAAAGGCCTGTAACCGAGCATGCATATGTTGAAAATTTAGAGCCTAGCACTATCAGTGAAGAAATACTCTCAGAGATTCATAAAGATCCTTGTTCAATAAGTTCCCCTTTGGATCTCAGTCCAAAGGAAACCTCCCTTCCAGTTCATCATATTCCTTTAGCCCTATCAATCATTTCTCAACTCCCTACCTTTCAAACTGCCAGTATCCTTCCCTCTACCCCAGTCATGGCAGGCCCACAAGCACCTACCAAAACGGAAAAAATCATAGCTGCTAGGTATGGACCCCTGGTCCTGCCTATTCCTTTGAGTGCCATTCCTGTAGGAGAGTATCAGAAATACATGCCTAAGTTCACTGGTATAGAGGGAGTAACAATTGAAGAACACTTTGAGTCTTTTTATAGCTATGCTGATAACCTAGATATCAGTGAGGATGATGTGTGGATGAGAGTATTTGTCCAAAGCCTTGATGGAGAGGCTAGAAAGTGGTTCAGAGAGTTGACCCTTAGGTCTATAGCAGACATTGAAGCATTAGATGATGTTTTTTTAAAGCACTGGGGAGATAAGAAAGACTTGCTATATTACCACACCGAGTTTGGCAACCTTAAAAGGGAAAATGGGGAGTCATTGTCTGATTTTAATGAAAGATTCAATCGTATGTGTAGCAAGATACCAACTGAAGTGAAGCCTACCCCCACCTTTTCTAAACTCACTTATGCCAATGCCTTTGATTCTGATTTCCGCTTGCTATTAAGAGAAAGAAGATGTGCTACTCTAGTTGAAATGCAAGATGCAGCCTTGGAGGTGGAATCCAATATCATGGCCGCAGAAAAACTCAAAGGACATTTTGATAGAAGGAGGCAGAGAGGTGAGGCTTCCTCCTCTTCTTCATCTTCAGAACCCAAAATAGAAAAAATGACTAAGATGATAGAGTCATTGGCTGCCGAGATATCCAAACTAAAGATTGAACAGAGTGTTGTGAAGGCATGGATGCCTAATATAATTGCTCCTAAAAATCCCAATCCATTTAGAAGAGAAAATGAACAATTGCAGACCATTCAGAGGGGTAAAGAGGCTAATGAAGAATAAAGGGTTAAGGCTCCTTTCTAGAATGTAGTCATGGAGGAGGAACAGTTTGACGAAGAGGATGAGATTCATTGTATGGAAGACAAGGGTAGTGCTGCCTTCTTGACTTTAGCTGCCTATGAAGAATCATTACTCAGAGACCAGACCAGTCAAGAGTGGGATAGAGAAGTTGTTCTATAGACTGAAGACCAGCAAAGATATAACTTGAGGTCAAGAACGAGTAATGTCAAAGAGAATCTTGCCCATAGAATTGTTGTCCACATAGAATAACAGACCAGTAAACAAAAAAGACCTATAGCTGATCCCACCATCCTTAAAGCACCAACTCAAGAGGTAAGAAGCCCTGACAAATCCCCTTCCCCTTTCAGCTTTGAATTAGAGGTCTAGAAGTTAAAAATATCTTTGTAGAGTGAGGCCTTTAGAAATCCCATCCTTGATGCCCTTAAGCTAAAAGCCACACAAGCATCCAATGACTATGTGGATTTACAATATGATAAACCTGCAATTGTGCTTAGCTTGATGACTGAAATTACTGATAATAATTCCCCATCATTTTATGTCTCCTTGACCATTCATGACAAAGTCCTCCACAACTGTCTGCCGCACATAGGCGCCAACCATAATTTGATGCCCAAAGCTGTCATGGAATAGTTAGGCCTTAATATTACCAGGCCTTATCATGACTTTTTCTCCTTTGATTCAAGGAAGGTGAAATGTCTGGGGTTAACCAAAGACTTGGCTATCACCCTAACTCAACTACCCATGAAAAGCATGATGATGGATATTGTGGTAGCAGATGTTCCCCCTAAGTTTGGTATGCTCCTTTCCAGAGGGTGGATTAAGAGGTTAGGTGGGACATTGCAAAATGACTTATCTTATGCCACTGTCCTAGTTTTTAGAGGAGAGAGCAGAAGATTGTACAGGGAAGCCCAGCTGGCCTATATTATCAGTGATGAGAAGAATCCCACTAATCATCCCATTTACACTGTGGACACTGATTTTGGAGCATGTATTATCCAAATTGAAGAATCTCAGAGGGCCTCAGTGTAGCTCAGGAAACCAGTAGGCCAGGCCATGGAAGAAGAATGGACACAAGATTGTGAGATGTTCTTTGATGGAGCCTGTTCAAAGGAAACTGTAGGAGCAGGAGTGGTGTTGGTGTCTCCAAAACAAGAAAGCACACATCTGTCTTTTAAGCTGACTTTCCAGTTCACCAACAATATAGCGGAGTATAAGGCTCTGATATTGGGCTTAAACGCTCCCAAAGACATGGGAATCAGAGACATAAAGGTGTTTGGAGATGCTGATCTCATCATTCAACAAGTGAACAAAACATTCCAAGCAAGGCACCTGAGGTTGAAAGCATACAGAGATGAGGTATGGAGACTCAAATATTCTTTTGATAATTTTTGTATCTCATATATGCCTAGAGCAAAAAATTAGCTTGTTGATTCCCTTGTTGTGTCTGCTAGCATGTTCATCCCTCCCATGCCCCCTAAGTTGGTTTATGAAATCTAGATAAAATATAGACCATGCTTGATTGATAATCTCCAACACTGGAAAGTCTTTAAGGATGATGATGAAGTAAATAGGTTTTCACAAGCATTGATGAATTCTCTAAAATGAAAATTTATCAAGAGAATGAAACCTTGGAGGAATGTCCTCAGCCCTAGCTAAAGAACAGAATTGGCCAAGACAACATTGTATAGTTGCCTAGCAATCATATACCTAAAGGGCTAGTGCCTCTAGAGAAGATGTTTGACCATAATGATGTGCCTCATAAGATTGCCCAAAAAGAAGATTAGTCTACAGTCCATAGGCATAACATAGGGAGTCCAGATCATCCAAAGTATATAAATTTGTCCACCCATTTGTCTGCTTCCCAAAGTTCTGAGTACTGCACCTTAATGAAGCAATTTGTTGATGTCTTTGCCTGGGAATATAGTGAACTTAAAACTAATGACAAAAATATCATCCAGCATAAGATCTCATTGGAGAAAGATGCCATTCCTTTCAAGCAGAAGCTGAGACCCATGAATCCTTTGCTCCTCCCTCTGCTTGAAAAGGAAATCAGGAAGTTATTGGCTGCCAAAATCATAGTTCCTCTAAGATATTCAAAGTGGGTAACTTGGTAGTGGTGAGGAAGAAAAGCAGAGAAATCAGACCGTGTGTTGATTTCAATAACCTAAACAAATTCTCTAAGAAAGACAATTATCCTCTGCCCAAGATGGAGCTTTTGCTGCAGAAAGTCTCAGAAGCCAAAGTGATGTCTTTCCTAGATGGATTTCCAGGGTATAACCAGGTTGTTGTACATCCATATGATCAAGAAAAGACTGCTTTCACCACTCCTTGGGGCACATTCATGTACTCTAAGATGCCCTTTGGGCTGATGAATACTGGAGCTACCTTTAAGAGAGCTATGGATATAGTGTTTGTAGGAGAGAAGGATAAGTTTGTCCTTGTCTACCTAGATGATGTAACAATATACTCTATCAGTCATAAAGATCATTTGTAGCATTTAAGGAAAGTGTTTCTGAAGTGCAGAAGGTTTGGGATATCAGTGAATCCTAAGAAGTCACAATTTTTTTTAGAAGAAGGCAAGCTTCTAGGACACATTGTTTCTGCTACAGGTGTCAAAATTGACCCAGAGAGAGTGAAAGAAAAATAGGCCTTGTCTATTCCAAGATCAAAAAAGGACATCCAATCCTTTCTGGGAAAAATAAATTTTGTAAGGACGTTTATTCCTAATTTCGCAGAACTGGTAAAACACATCACCTCCATGCTAAAAAGGGGATCAAAGGTCAAATGGACTGATGTAGCAAGAAGATCTTTTGAAGCCATCAAAAGAGCTATTATGGAAGCCCTCACACTACAACAAGGGGTTCCATATCTTCTCCTTTGTTTCCGGTGACACCCTTGTAACAGTCTTATTGCAGAAAGATGATGAGGGCTCAGAGCATCCAGTGGCCTTTTTTAGAAAAACCTTAAGGGATGCTGAACTAAGGTATGATATTATCGAAAAATAGGCTTATGCTCTAATCAAATCTTTGAAGGCTTTCCAAATCTACATCCTGCACTCCAAGGTAATTACATATGTGTCCTTTGTTTCAGTAAAAGATGTCCTAACGCAACCAGATGTTAATGGAAGAAGGGCTAAATGGATTTCAAAGCTTATTGAATTCAACATAAAATTAAATCCCACCAAGCTTGTCAGAGGTCAGGGCCTTGCCAAGTTGATGGCTGAAGAAAATTACAAGATGCTGGACATAAATTGGATAAGTACAAATTCAGATGATAGACAGACAAAAGAAGCAATAGTAGGACATGACCAGTTGTTGGCTAAAAATCTAGCTTCTTGTGAATGGTTCTATAATAGCTCAATTTTTGCTGAAGTTAGAAGTTCCTCTAGGTCTTAGTTCAAGCCAAGCTAGGATTATCAAGATCAAAGCAGCCAAGTTCTGTATTCATGAAAACTTGTTGTATTGGAAGGATCCATCTAGAATCCTTTTAAGATGTTTGGAAAAAGAGGAATCTATGGAGGTCATGCATTAGTTTCATTCCAGCATTTGTGGAGGACATCACTATTAGAAAACCACAACCCACAAGATCCTCAAAGCTGGGTATTACTAGCCCACTCTATTTTCTGATGTCTTGTCATTTATAAGATCCTGTGACAAATGCCAGAGGTTTGAAGGGAAACAACAATTGAAATCCCTACCCTTGAAGCCAATACATGCTAGTGGCCCTTTCCAGTAGTGGGTTTTGGAATTCATAGGGGAAATTAATCCACATTCCAATGGCCAGCACAGATGGATCTTAGTGGCCACTGACTACTTCACTAAATGGATTGAGACCATCCCTACTAGGAAAGCTGATCATCATGTGGTCATTAAGTTCTTGAAAGAAAACATTTTCACCAGGTTTGGCTATCCACACAAATTGGTTACAGAAATTGCAGCAGCCTTCAGGGCAAAAGAGTTGGTAGACATGTGTGACTCAATGGGCATTAAGCTAGTGCATTCCACCTCATATTACCCTCAAGGTCATGGTCTAGCAGAATCATCCAACAAGAGCCTAATCAGGATAATCAAAAAGTTGCTGGAAGACAACAAAAGGAACTGGGATTCCAAACTAAAGTTTGCATTGTGTGTTGACAGGGTGACCACCAAGAAAACTATAGGGAATTCTCCATTCAAGCTGGTATATGGCATTGAGGCTGTATTCCCAATTCAGTTGACCCTCCCTGTGGCCAAGTTCTTGTAGGAAGAACAGAATGAGGAAAGTGACATGGAAAAGAGCATTAGTGACTTGGCTAAAGTACATTAGATCAGAGACCAATTGACTAAAAGAGCTGCAGCACATCAAAAGAGAATCAAGGAAGCCTTTGAAAGAAAGGCAAAGATAGATAATTTTCAAGTTGGAGACTTGGTGCTTAAATGGGATGCACTGAAGGAAAAGAAAGGAAATCATGGGAAGTTAAATGCTCTGTGGACTGGACCTTTCGTCATTGCTCAGATCCAGGGGAACAACACTTTCATGCTGCAAAGTATGGAAGGAGAGACAGTTTTTGATGGCCCAGTTAATGGGTGGTTTTTGAAGATTTATGTTGTTTAAGGCCTTTATGCCTCAACATTGTAAATATGTTCTTTTTACAAGTTTTAGTGTAGGCTTAATTAGACTTCATGCCCAATGGAACACTAGGAAATATTGATGATGTTGTTTTTTTGTGAAAGGCAATGGTCTACGGTTCTTAAAACCTCACAGGGAGGATTTCATCCCCAGAAGGAGCCAGTGTTAGCCTGCCATGCAGCGCTGACTTTCTTATGTTAGAGAAAAGCTCGGTCTGATTAGTGTTGTCTTCAAAAGGGGCCCCTCATGGGTCATTTTCCCTTTTCCTTCTACCCAACTTTCTCTCCACCACCTCTATTTCCCTATTTTTTTCCTAAACTTGACAAAATAACCCTCTTATTGACCTTAGCCCCAAGCGTGAAACCCAAAATAAACCATAAAACCAAACCCATATGTCTTCGCGTGCTCATAAAGCCCTCATCGCATCCCTGCTGTTGATCTTCCCCGCCGATCCAATGGCTCCTATCACACCCGATAAAGGTGACACACTCTACCATTCCCCACCATCAGATCATCCCACCAAGATCTGATGGTCTTCACTTTCATTGCGCCGGCAACTTAATCGAGCGTTAGCGTGTGATGAGAGCGGTTTTTCTCTCTCATCCACTGCTACGTGTTGATACTTGTGTTAGAGTCGGTTTGGTCAGTCCTCCGTCATAGATCAAAACTCTTTATGCATTTCATTTTTAGGAGTCCCGCTCCATTCACCTAGATGAATTCTGCTAGGGGCATGCCATAATATGACGGAAAAGGTCATGCTAGTCATTTCCCCTCATGTTTGGCTCCTGCTGGCTTAGGTCTTTTGTCAATGATCACTAAAGTCCATGACAGTCAAGATCTGGTCCTTTAATGGACAAAAGTCATTTTCGATCATTAGGTCTACGGATTAATCAATTTGGTCTTCAACCATGTCCAATAAAGCCATGTAGGCCAGAGTGAGGCCCTTACAAGGTTATGATTCAGAAAGTTTCATCGTCATGTGGATAGACTTCGACTGTTCTTCAAAACTTTGTTTTGAAGAAAAGTCAAACAGTTTCATTTGTGATAAAATTTGCAAAAAAGTCATCAATTGATTTCTTCAGGTGCAGTCATGGTTTCCATGGCCAAATGCTCTATCATGCAATCCCTGCAAAGAGTGCTGAAAATTTCATCATTTGAGCTAAAATTTCAAAGGGAAAAGTGAAATTCAATGTTGCTTTAAGTCAGTGAAAAAAGATCAAAATGAAACATTAGAAAAGTGGGTTTTTGGAGAAGCAAAAATTTAACCCATGACTTCAAAGTCTTTATATAAGAATTCCCACAAGCAAACAAAGTTATTGTGCTAATCAAAGTCATAGAGAAACATTGCAAAGTTTGTGAGAGAGAAAAGTGCATGTTTAAGAGTGAGTGGGAGTCATTTTCCAGAGCGCGGCGTACACACAGAGGGGCGTGGCACACACACAGAGTGCGACACACACAGAGCCACCCCATAATGAAAAATTTCTACAGGCGTGGTGCACACACAGGGCGCGCGCACAACCACAAAGGCCCGAAATCGTGCCAAATTGCCTCAAGTTGCCTGTGAAACCCCTCAAATTGACAGGTAGGCTCTATATCATGGCTTTCTCATCAAATTTTATGAATGTTATGGTGGTTCATGGCTATTTATAATTGCAACAAAACTCATAAAACCAACCACAAGAAAACACCAAAAGCCATTGTTGCTAGGGTTGCATAATTGTGGTGTTGATGCCAAGGTTCCATTTTCACCCCTCATTTTTCCCTTGCTTGCCATTTTTCCCTATCCCCCTTTCTTATTTTTCCTATTATCCCTACCCTAAAACACTACCAAACCCTATTCCCTATCCCCTCCTCTTATTTATCAACATAACACCCCAAAACCCTTCCTTATTAAAACCCAAAAACCCTACCTTATCAAATACCCTAACCCCCCTACATATCCCTAAACAAGCTTCTCCCCACAACCCCTATTCCCATCATATTATTCCCCTCCTAATACTCCCTATTTTCATTGTTCCCCTTGGTGGAAGATATCACAAAAACACCTAGTTTCACACCATCATCAAAGGGCAGCCCAAGTACAATACACACAACAGTCATGGCATCTGAGCATTCATCAGAGTATGAGATGGAGACACAAAGTGATTCATCCTCAGAAGAACAGGCTCCTAGGAGACATCACAAGAGCGGCAAACATGTTAGGGATGAGCCAACTACCCTCACTGAATTACAGGCCTGCCCTCTTGCCATGTCATGTTTCCAACATCTATCATGTTTTGAATTTTGTCAAAGGGTGGCTAATGTCAGAGTTCATCATGAGTTTGGCCATCTTTTTGTGCTTCACCTACATGGAGGTCAATCTATCCTGGTCGGGGTCACCTTCACATTGACACCCGAAACTATCTCAGTGGCAACCGGCATACCGAATGTTGGAGAACAGTGGCACAAGAAAAAGAAGGTGGATAGGCAACACTATGAGCCTTACACTAAGGTCAGATTCTTGAGGCAGCTCACAAGAGTCTTTCCATTCATATATTTGAAAGATGAATATGCTCTGCTCATGAAATTGATCATGAAGTACTTCAACTGTGAGGGGAGGTTCTCTCGTTTATATGCCTATCACATCAGGTTGCTCATGCACTTTACTAGGGTGCGAATGATGAACCTCCCATTTCTCATTTGCAAGAACATAGAGAGGATGAACACCTTCATGCAGCATAAGACCCCTCAGCAGCAACTTAACAGTGTTTATCACTTTGCTCTTATCCGGATTTTTGTGGATCATCAGTTGGGATTGCAGGGTATTGCTTGGGAGGACTTCATCTCCCGTGACCTCTTCATCACTTCACAGGTATTATCAGAGGCATAGCATGATATAGGTGGTCCTTCTCATGAGTACGAGCGCCATGAGACCACTACTATGCCAGTATTCGTTACATATCAAAGAGGTAGTAGGCACTTTTTTGCAGCAGAAAAGCGAGTGTTATCTCCACTCGAGGTGGAAGGGGTCTCACTTCCGGCATCAACAACACAGGTACAGGACAAGGGCAAGAGGCCCATGCATGACGAGGGGCCATTAGGTGAATAGGAGGCTGACTTCATCGTTATTCAGGATGATGATGCAGATGTGGAGAGTGCCAAACTTAGGATGACCATCGAGGAGTAGAAAACGGAGATCCAGGACTTGTCACTCAATTTGGAGAGGGCCAAATGGACCATCAGGTATTTGGAGTAGAGGAACAAACAACTTCAGGACCAACATGAGATCATGGAGCTGCAAAGCATCCGTGAGAATCGCCAAGCTGCCCAGCATAGGAGGATTGAGCTCACTCCCTTGGAACAAGAGATTAACAATGACCGTGAGTCTTGGCTCGAGCGTATCAACATCCACCTTGAGAGACTGTTGGAGAAGGCCGACAGAGACAAAACCATACTGAGGTGGATGGTTTATCATTACAGGGCACAGAACATGAGTTCGAAGGCTCGGATAAGGAGCTTGAAGGCAAAATTGAGCAGAGCAACACAGAGACAAAAGAGGCAAAAAGAGCAAGATCAACTTCGAATCTTGGCTGAAGCCTATGTGGCCCAGCATAGTGCCTCTTAGAGAACCTCCAGCCCAAATTTCAAGAAATTTGGGGCAATTTTGGTCGCATGGAAAAATTTTGGTCACAACACAGGTTTTTTCTCCATGTGCGTCGTGCCACTGGCGCGACGCATAGGATTGGGAGCTCCAAATTGGAAATGGCTTGAATTTTTGGATTCAACATGCAAAATCACAACTACTGGTGCTTGGACAAGAAATTTGGGCATGATTTGAGTCTCCAGGAGGTCAAAAACACCCAAAAAATGACCTCTCTGCCCCTATTTTGACACACAGGAAGCAGTCTTGGGAGAATGAAGATTTCGAGTGGCAAATGTGCACCAAATTTAGAAATTCCACTTGGGTTGGAAAGTAGATAGGCCAGGCTTTCCAACAAGTACACTTGGGCACATTTTGGACTCCTGCAGGTGCCTCAAACCAGTCTCCAAAGTGTCATAATGCATATATAATTGGGCACGACGCATATAGAGAAAAAGCCAAATTCACCTCCGTTTCGCGAAATTTCGATTCGCGACTTTATCCAAGTGGGCCCGCTCATATACATTTCAATTTTTCAGCAACTAAGGTAAATTTTAAAGAGTTTGGCTTCTATCCAAGTGGCAAAGGAAGGCAAACAGTCACCCAAGCCATTTGTCATTTTTGTAATGATGCACCTGTAGCTAATGGTTGGTTTTCCATCTCCATTTTGTAATGATTTGAGAAACTCCCCAACTCTTGGTCGTTCTAACTCCTCATGGAATGTTCTATCTCCTCATGGCATGTTCTATTTATTGTATGCAAACCATTTGCAAAGGGTTGGTTGGCTTGTAATTTCTGGGGAGATTGTGGGAAAGAAACTCTGTTTCTTCATTGTATATTTTGATAGAGGATTAATGAAAGGCAGCGGCTCTGTTTCATGAGATTCATGTGGTTGTGAGTGTAGAAAATATGTCTCTTATGTTTCATGTGTGTTTCGTTATGTTTCGCAGTTCATTTCATATTCATTTCCAGTGAAATTTTCTAAGTTAGATAAGGTAGAATTCATTTTTATTGCTCTGCTTGTGGGAAAATTACATGTTCAATGTTCTTTCTTCTGTTGAAAAGGATTCATGTACTTATGCCCTTTTCACCCTCCTAAGCAATCTCTCCATTCCGCGTTATTTCAAACTAAATTGCTAAACTTTCCGCCTATCTTGCCTCATGAAGTAATCTGTGCCTTTGTATTAAATTCTCTGCTCATTGCTGTCCGTTGGTCCCATACTATCCCAGAAACTCAGTCATTCATAGAAAATTGCTTCTTGTATCCATATTTACTTACTATCCTAAGATCAATATTTCACTGTAAGTCATCTCAGACCATTTCATTTACTTATTCACTGAGCGTGACACGGAGAGAGCCCTCTCTTGTTATGGTAGGGCTAGCTACCAGACTGAGCGTGGTTTGTGGTTACCCTGAATTTTGCCTTCCTTCAGCCTAAGGCAGATTTAGGTGCTAACATAGTGGCGACTCCACTGGGGACGAAATCAATCCCCTTACTTCTTGATAATTATAAGCTTCCGGATGATAAGTTTAGGATTTGATAGGCTGAGTGAGTTGGTTGTGTCCTTTGATTTTTCTTAATAGTACGCTGGCTTCAAGAATATATACCAGAGCTAATCTAGATCCAGATCCTCCGCACATCTACGAAAATCCCAAGTTTATTTCAAGAATTCGTCGTCAAGAGAGCTCTATATCTCCCATGTTCAAATCCCATTCATGCCCCGACATTTTTGAGTATCTTGAAGATCTAGATTTTGATGAGCAGTTTGAACTATCATTGTTTGAAACCAAGTCCGAAACAGCGGTTGACTCTACTATCCACAATCCACAGTTTCTTGTAGACTTGGAGACGGAAAGGGCTAACCGGTCGGTTGATAATTACATCGTAGCATAGCTTCAAACTCCAATTGCTAGTCCCTTACAAACTGTGCACACTCCTCCAACACCTCCGAGGCCAAATCCACCAAGAGTGATGGCTGCCCGTTTTGCACCTCTTGTTCTGCCTCAAGTTTTAGATGATATGCCCGCAGATTATCAAAGCAAAATATCATTTTTGGATGGCACTCCTAACAACATTACTGCTCAACAACATGTGGACAGAATGGCAGACTTCTATGAACTTCATGAGATCGATGCAAAGAATGTGGCCATGAGACTCTTTGTACAGACATTTGCAGGTGAAGTGAGGAAATGGTTCAGAGGTTTGCCGGCTGCACGCATCGCTACCTTGGCTAACCTACAAAGACAATTTTTAAACCACTGGGAAGTGAAAAAGAATCCTCTTCAAGTTCTGGCTGAATATGAGCAAATCAAAAGAAACGCTGGTGAGTCGGTCTAAGACTATTGCATTAGATTCAATTTAGTTTATAACGAAATTCCAGATCATCTAAGGCCACCTGTGGGACTAGCCATGGTGAAGTTTCCAGATGGTTTTGATGCTAACATGGCTTATCAATTAAGAGAAAGAGAACCGGCCACAATGGAAGACATGCAGAAGATAGCGGTCAGCGTTGAAGAAAATCTGCTGACCAAGAGAGCTAGAGCAAAGGCAGAAAAGAAGGTCATCGTAAAATAAGAGTCTTCCTCGGTAGATCAATTACTCCGGAAGGTAGAGAAGATGCTTGAAAGGGTGAGACTTGACAAACCGGAGCCACAAGTTAGAAATCCTAACTTTCGTGGTCAGCAACAACCACAATATAGAATAAGACAGAGAGATCAACGAGCCCAAGAGCAGATAGCACAACAGCTAGTACAAACACCTTTGCAACAAAATTTTGTGCATGGACTGGAGTCAGATGAGGACAGGAATATAATAGGTGAAGAAAATCACCTCTTTAGTCCAGATGATTTTCCTATTTATCTCACTAAGGATGAGGAGTATGCAAAGAGTTCGGCTGTACACAAAGATGTATATTTCATTCTAGCAAATGATACCGTTTTGGGGGAAGAACCAGATGAGTACCAAAGAGGCTATATGAATGCTCTATCCGCCCAACAACAGTGATATTCACTTAGAAACAGAGATGTGCCAGTCAAACCAATTCAGAAAAGGAAGGATGTTGAGGCATCAAAGAATGATTGACCAGTTGCACAAAGGAAAGGAAAGGAGGCGGTTGATCTTGATAGCAGCAAATCACCATCAGCAGAACAATCACATCAGCAAGTTGCATCGAAAGAAAGGGAAAGGAGAGAAATCCCAGTCAAAGAGGTAGAAACGATTCTCACTTTTAATTTAGAGAATGAGATTTCTAAATTGAAAGTATCCATTCCCTTGACCGAAATAATGAGGAACAATAGCTATAGAGGGCAAGTATCTAAAATGTTGATTTGGACCCAATGTCTGACATGGTGAATGTCGAAGATGATCAACCTAAAATGATTTTTGGGCCAGCATCAAATGGTGAGTATCTTGATAGTGATGTGCCACTCTTTTATATCAGTTTAAGATTTCATGATTTTGTGTTACATAATGCCATGTTCGATTCCAGAGCTTCTCACAATCTTATGCCCAAGGCTATCATGGATAAACTGGGTATGGACATCGCCCGACAATACCATGATCTCTATTTGTTTGATTCCAACAGAGTAAGATGTATAGGACTCATAAAAGACTTGGTTGTGAGTCTGGATCAGCTCCCAATGAAGAATGTTTTGATGGATGTTGCTGTAGCAGATATTCCTCCCAGGTTTGACATACTTCTTTCCAGGTCTTGGGTAGCGAAATTGAAAGGAACACTATAGCTATATTTCTCCTATGCAACGATTCCGGTGTTTGGCCAAATGAGGAAATTGTATCGGGAACAAAAAACGAAATACATGATTACAAGCAAGGAGAAACCAATAAATCATCCGATTAATTATGTACATACAGATTTAGAGTCTTTCGTTTTGTATTCAGATAGTTTCAATGATATCGATAGTCAATTAGTAGAATCAGATGATATTCCGAAAATAACAGAAAAATTCAGAGGAGTTTTAAAGAAAGAAGAACAAGAACAACAGAACAACGTTGAGCGATCAACTGAAAGTAATGGACAACAAGCAGACCGAGCACAACAAACATATTTTCAACACTTGCAAGAGGAGGAAGAAGGTTTTTGGACCATGGATTTCGATGTTGCAGTGGGAAATGATGGTGCTGGAATTGGAATTTGGGTACGCAATCCTTTCTCTGCCCTGAAAAAAGTGCCTAGTAACGTGCGGGTATGCTCTTACAAGTTGGATTTTGAGTGTTCAAACAATGAAGATGAGTATGAAGCCTTGATTGCTGGTCTAAAGATTCTAAGAAAGCTGAATGCTAAGAGGATTTCAGTATATGGCGACTCTGAATTGGTAATTAAGCAGGCTAGAGGCGAATATCAAGCAAAGCATCCTCGGATGCGGGCTTACCGTAATGCGGTCCTAAACATCCTAAAATTACTTTCAGAATACACCTTGACATGTGTGCCTCGTATACAAAATAGTATTGTTGATGCTCTTGCCAAGGCAACAAGTAGTTTGAAAATCCCAATGAACTCCAGCAATAAATTCGAAATCCATGTCAAGCATCGTCCAATCGTTCCAGACAATCAGAGATATTGGCAAGTTTTCCAAGATGATGAGGAGATTGATGATTTTCTGCAAAACAAAGGCAAGTTCAAAGAGACCTCAATTGATGTAGAAAACGACGATGGTAAAGGTAATGGTACAGATGAGGTGCACATAAATGAAATGGACGTGTTGCAGCTGAAGAATAGTGTTATTCCTAAAGGCTTGGTACCTCTAGAAGAAATTTTGGATCAAGATGATGTAGCCCACAAGCCAACATTGTAGCCAACAGAGAAGGGTGTGGAAGAGGTCAATATCGGAACAACTGCTAATCCTAAATTGGTAAAATTGTTCAAAGCATTGCCACCAATGATCAAGGACAAATATATCAGTTTGCTGTCTCCATTTGTAGATGTGTTTGCTTGGGACTATTCTAACTTAAAGACATATGATACCAATATAATTCAACACACTATACCCATCAAGCCCAATCAAAAACCATTCAGACAGAAGTTGAGAAGGCTAAATCCAAAGTTGCTGCCATATATTGAAAAGGAGATAAATAGGTTGTACAAATCAGGGATCATTGTGCCCATTAGATTTTCGGATTGGATCTCTAACTTGGTGCCTGTATGAAAGAAGACAGGTGAGATTCGCTTATGCATTGATTTTAGAAATCTCAATAAAGTTTCATTGAAAGACAACTATCCACTGCCCAAAATGGAACATATACTTCAGCGAGTAGTGGGAGCATCTTGTATGTCACTACTTGATGGTTATTCCGGATATAACCAAGTTTCTGTCCATGAAGATGACCGAGACAAGACAACATTCACCACTCCATGGGGAACCTTTCATTACGCTAAAATACCTTTCGGTTTGAAGAACGCAGGTGCCACATTTCAGCGTGCAATGGACTTGGCTTTTGCAATGAGAAGGATGTCTTTTTGGTTGTGTACCTAGATGATTTGACGGTGTTTTCCAAATCTAATGAAGAGCACATGTACCATCTAAAAACTGTCTTTGAAAACTGCAAAAAGTATGGCTTGTCGCTAAATCCGAATAAGAGCTTGTTCACCATGGAGGAAGGCAAACTACTCAGGCACATTATCTCAAAAGATGGAATTCGTATTGACCCAGCATGTGTGCAAGCAATTTAGCAAATCGATCTGCCCTGGAATAAGAAAGAGATACAATCTTTCAATGGTAAGATGAATTTTCTACGCCGCTTTGTACCTAATCTTGCTGAACACCTAAGAGAGATGACAAACATGCTTAAGAAGGACAACCAAGTGAAATGGTTGGAGGAGGCTGTAAAATCTTTCAATTTGGTCAAATTGGCTCTTTCCTCAGCTCCAGTTCTAGTCAGCTCGGACTACACTCAGGATTTTTGCTTTGGAGCACACTATGGCAGTTGTGTTATTGCAGAAAAGAGATGATCATGAAAGACCCATTGCATTCTTCAGCAGAGCTATAAGAGATGCAACCTTAAAATACAACATCATTGAGAAGCAAGCCCTTGCACTTGTGGAAGCATTGAAAGATTTCCGGGTATATATTCTACATTCTCATATTTTGGCCTATGTTCCTAATGCTGCTGTCAAAGATGTTTTAGTGTAGACTGAACCGAAAGGAAGACGAGGCAAGTGGATTGCAACCTTGCTAGAATATGATGTGGAAATAAAGCCCACAAAGTTGGTGAAAGGACAGGGATTGGCAAAGTTAATGGCCGAATCAAAATTGCATGCATTGGACATAAATATGATCGCTGCTATGTCCGATGAGAATGAGGAAGGATCGTCAATTCAGGTATCTGAAATGTTTTCTCTTTCTCCATGGTATTGAGATATCATATACGTGCTTAAAAATTTGTCACCACTGCCTGGCATGACTAGAAACAAAACAAGAACACTCAACTTGAAGGCCGCCAAGTTTTGCATTCTAAATTCTACATTGTATTGGAAATATCCTGGTGGCATTCTGTTAAATTGTTTGGTGGAAAAGGAAGCAAAGAAGGTCATGGAGGACTGCCACCAAGGAGACTATGGTGGTCACCTTTTTTGGAAGTCAACAGCAAATAAAATTATGAGAGCAGGGTACTATTGGCCGACATTGTTTGCTGATGTATATAAGATGGTCAAGCGCTGTCATAAGTGTCATATTTTCGAAGGAAAGCAAAAGTTACAGCCTTTACCACTTAAGCCTATAGAGGTGAGTGCTCCTTTCCAGCAATGGGGATTGGATTTCATTGGTGAAATTCATCCCACTTCTTCCGGTCAGCATAGGTACATCACCTTTCGAGCTTGTTTATGGAGTTGATATAGTATTTCCTATCTCTCTCGCTGCACCGGTAGTCAAACTTCTTTAGGAGGCCGGTAGTGAAGAAGACCCCATGCAGAGAAGGTTGAATCAAATGGTCCACTTGCAGTAGACCAGAGAAGAATGTTTCAAGAACACATCCAAATTGTAGGAGAAGATCAAGAAAATTTATGACAGAAAAGCAAAGGCGGATAAAGTTTAGTTGGATGATGTGGTGCTGAAGTGGGATGCAAGGAATGAGGAAAAAGGTAAGCATGGTAAGTTCGAGAACCTCTAGAAAGGTCCCTTCAAGATTGCATCATATCGGGGCCAGAATGCCTTTCTTCTGAAGGAAATGAAAGGGGAAGATTGTCCAGGAGGGCTGATCAATGATCGGCTGCTCAAGCGGTACCATTTCTGAGTTATTAACACTGCTTCCACTGTCATTGTAAATACCATTTTTATTTCAGTTTGGTTTGAGTTTGTCAAGTTAGTCTTCAAGTCATTTCAATGTCAAAATTGAGTCAGTTTTTTTTTGGTCATTCTAGTTTCATAAATGAATCAGAGTCTTGTGTTGATTGTCGAAATAATGACTCCATAGCCCAATGGACAAAGGCACTGTCTAGCTCTCCCAGAGATCTGATGTTCTTGGCACCTCCAAGGAGCTACCATCCCCCATTGGAGCCAATGTTAGAGTCGGTCTGGTCAGTCCTTCGTTAGAGATCAAAACTCTTTATGCATTTCATTTTTAGGAGTCCCTCTCCATTCACCTAGCTGCATTCCACTAGGGGCATGCCATAATCTGACGGAAAAGGTCTTGCTAGTCATTTCCCATCATGTTTGGCTCCTGCTAGCTTAGGTCTTTTGTCAATGATCACTAAAGTCCATGACAATCAAGGTCTGGTCCTTTAATGGACAAAAGTCATTTTCGATCATTAGGTCTAGGGATTAATCAATTTTGTCTTCAACCATGTCCAATAAAGCCATGCAGGCTAGAGTGAGGCCCTTACAAGGTTATGATTCAGAGAGTTTCATCGTCATGTGGATAGACTTCGACTATTCTTCAAAGCTCTGTTTTGAGTTTTGAAGAAAATTCAAACATTGTCATTTGTGATAAAATTTGCAAAAACGTCATCAGTTGATTTCTTCAGGTGCAGTCATGGTTTCCGTGGCCAAATGCTCTGTCATGCAATCCCTGCAGAGAGTGCTGAAAATTTCATCATTTGAGCTAAAATTTCAAAGGGAAAAGTGAAATTCAGTGTTGCTTTAAGTCAGTGAAAAAAGACCAAAATGAGACATTAGCAAAGTGGGTTTTTAGAGAAGCAAAAATTTAACCCATGACTTCAAAGTCTTTATATAAGAATTCCCACAAGCAAACAAAGTTATTGTGCTAATCAAAGTCATAGAGAAACGTTGCAAAGTTTGTGAGAGAGCAAAGTGCGTGTTTAAGAGTGAGTGGGAGTCATTTTCCAGAGTGCGGCGTACACACAGAGGGGCGCGGCACACACATAGAGCACGACGCACACAGAGCCACCCCATAGTGCAAATTTTCTACGGGCGCGACACACACACAGGGTGCAGCGCACTGGGTTTGGTGCGCGGCACACACCCACAAAGGCCCGAAATCGTGCCAAATTGCCTCAAGTTGCCTTTGAAACCCCTCAAATTGATAGGTAGGCTCTATATCATGGCTTGCTCATCAAATTTTATGAATTTTATGGTGGTTCCTGGCTAGGTATAATTGCAACAAAACTCATAAAACCAGCCCTAAGAAAACACCAAAAGCCATTGTTTCTAGGGTTGCATAATTGTGGTGTTGATGCCAAGGTTCCATTTTCACCCCTCACTTTTCCCTTGCTTGCCATTTTTCCCTATCCCCCCTTTCTTATTTTTCCTATTATCCCTACCCTAAAACACTACCAAACCCTATTCCCTATCCCCTCCTCTTATTTATCAACATAACACCCCAAAATCCTACCTTATAAAAACCCCAAAAACCTACCTTATCAAATACCCTAACCCCCCTACATATCCCTAAACAAACTTCTCCCCACAACCCCTATTCGCATCATATTATTCCCCTCCTAATACTCCCTATTTTCATTGTTTGCCATTGTGGAAAATATCACAAAAACACCTAGTTTCACACCATCATCAAAGGGCAGCCCAAGTACAGTAACATAACAGTCATGGCATCTGAGCATTCATCAGAGTATGAGATCGAGACACAAAGTGATTCATCCTCGGAAGAACAGGCTCCAGGAGACATCACAAGAGCGGCAAACATGCTAGGGATGAGCCAACTACCCTCACTGAATTGCAGGCTTGCCCTCTTGCCATGTCATGTTTCTAGCATCTATCATGTTTTGAATTTTGTCAAAGGGTGGCTAATGTCAGAGTTCATCACGAGTTGGCCCGTCTTTTTGTGCTTCACCTACATCGAGGTCAGTCTATCCTGGCCGGGGTCACCTTCCATTGACACCCGAAACTATCTCAATGGCAACCGGCATACCGAATGTTGGAGAACAGTGGCACAAGAAAAAGAAGGTGGATAGGCAACACTATGAGCCTTACATTAAGGCCAGATTCTTGAGGCAGCTCACAAGAGTCTTTCCATTAAGATATTTGAAAGATGAATATGCTCCACTCATGAAATTGATCATGAAGTACTTCAGCCGTGAGGGGAGGTTCTCTCGTCTATATGCCTATCACATCAGGTTTCTCATGCACTTTACCAGGGTGCGAATGATGAACCTCCCATTTTTCATTTGCATGAACATAGAGAGGATGAACACCTCCATGCAGCATAAGACCCCTCAACAATAACTTAACAGTGTTTATCACTTTGCTCTTATCCATATTTTGGTGGATCATCAGTTGGGATTGCAGGGCATTGCTTGGGAGGACTTCATCTCCCATGACCTCTTCAGCACTTCACAGGTATTATCAGAGGTAGAGCATGAGATAGGTGGTCCTTCTCATCAGTGCGAGTGCCATGAGACCACTACTATGCCAGTATTCGTTACATATTAGAGAGGCAGTAGGCACTTGTTTGCAGCAGCAAAGCGAGTTTTATCTCCACCCGCGGTGGAAGGGGCCTCACTTCCGACATCAACAACACAGGTACAGGACAAGGGCAAGAGGCCCATGCATGACGAGGGGCCATTAGGTGAATAGGAGGCCAACTTCATCCTCATTCAGGATGATGATGAAAATGTGGAGAGTGCCAAACTTAGGATGACCATCGAGGAGCAGAAAACGGAGATCCAGGACTTGTCACTCAATTTGGAGAGGGCCAAATGGATCAACAGGTATTTGGAGTAGAGGAACAATCAACTTGAGGACCAACATGAGATCATGGAGCTGCAAAGCATCCGTGAGAATCGCCAAGCTGCCCAACATAGGAGGATCGAGCTCACTCCCTTGGAGCAAGAGATTAACAATGACCGTGAGTCTTGGCTCGAGCGTATCAATATCCACCTTGAGAGACTGCTAGAGAAGGTTGACAGAGACAAAACCATACTAAGGTGGATGGTTTATCATTACAAGGCACGAAACATGAGTTCGAAGGCTCGAATAAGGAGCTTGAAGGCAAAATTGAACAGAGCAACACAGAGACAAAAGAGGCAAAAAGAGCAAGATCGGCTTCGAATCTTCGCTAAAGCCTCTGTGGCCTAGTATAGTCCCTCTCAGAGAACCTGCAGCCCAAATTTCAATAAATTTGGGGCAATTTTGTTCACATGGCAAAATTTTGGTCACAACACAGGTTTTTTCTTAGGATTGGGAGCTCCAAATTGGAAATGGCTTGCATTTTTGAATTTAGCATGCAAAATCACGACTACTGGTGCTTGGACAAGAAATTTGGGCATGATTTGAGTCTCCAAGAGGTCAAAAACACCCAAAAATGACCTCTCTGCCCTATTTTGACACAACAGGAAGCAGTCTTGGGAGAATGAAGATTTGGAGGGGCAAATGAGCACCAAATTCAGAAATTCCACTTGGGTTGGAAAGTAGACAGGCCAGGCTTTCCAACACGCACACTTGTGCACATTTTTGACTCTTGTAGGTGCCTCAAAACAGCCTCCAAATGGGCATGGTGCATATAAAGAAAAAGCCAAATTCACCTCTGTTTTGCGAAATTTCGATTCGCGACATTCTCCAAGTGGGCCTGCTCATCTACATTTCACTTTTTTCGGCAAATAAGGCAAAGTTTAAAGAGTTTGGCTTCTATCCAAGTGGCAAAGGAAGGCAGACGGTTACCCAAGCCATTTGTCATTTTTGTAACGCTGCACCTGTAGCTAATGGTTGGCTTTCCATCTCCATTTTGTAATGATTTGAGAAACTCCCCAACTCTTGGTCGTTCTCTCTCCTCATGGCATGTTCTATTTATTGTATGCAAACCATTTGCAAAGGGTTGGTTGGCTTGTAATTGTTGGGAGACTGTGGGAAAGGAACTCTGTTTCTTCATTGTATATTTTGACAGAGGATTAATGAAAGGCAGTGGCTTTGTTTCATGCGTTTCATGTGGTTGTGAGTGTAGAAAATGCGTCTCTTATGTTTCATGTGTATTTCGTTATGTTTCACAGTTCATTTCATATTCATTTCCAGTGAAATTTTCTAAGTTAGATAAGGTAGAATTCATTTTTATTTCTCTGCTTGTGGGAAAATTTCATGTTCAGTGTTCTTTCTTCTGTTGAAAAGGATTCATGTACTTATGCCCTTTTCACCCTCCTAAGCGATCTCTCCATTCCGTGTTATTTCAAACTAAATTGCTAGACTTTCTACCTGTCTTGCTTCACGGAGTAATCTGTGCCTTTGTATTAAATTCTCTGCTCATTACTATCCGTTGGTCCCATACTATCCTAGAAACTCAGTCATTCATAAAAAATTGCTTTTTGTATCCATATTTACTTACTAGCCTAAGATCAATATTTCACTGTAAGTCATCTCAGACCGTTTCGTTTACTTATTCACTAAGCATGACATGGAGAGAGCCCTCTCCTATTTTGGTAGGGCTAGCTACCAGACTGAGCGTGGTTTGTGGTTACCCTGAATTTTGCCTTCCTTCAGCCTAAGGCAGATTTAGGTGCTAACAACTTGAATGTAATCACTCCGCCCCGGGCATTTACCGCTTAGTGCCCAAAAGCAGTGCGATGAAAACCTTTCCCACCTGACCAAACTGCCCCGCTCGTTAAAAGTCCGTGTAGTTTCATCGCCCGATGACTGCCCGATCCATCCTCTAAAGATCCAGTGGCTTCAACTCACCCTGATCTCACCTCGGTCGATAGCCTTCGCTGAGCCATCTCCGTCGTCCATTTCGCTGATCCGACAGTCATTCTTCCCGTTCACCCAAATCATCGACTTGCCCATGCATTCCACATCCTTTGACATTTTGTTGCCTGAAGAAGGAGACGACTAGCTCCACCATCATCAGTCACAGTCAGACTCCTAACCACCATATTTAACAGAAAGCATGGTGAAAGGGAGAAAAGGACAAGTACGACTCTATAATTGAGTTGATCACTCATGGACTCCACCGGTACAAGCACTCCAATCGCCTAAAAGGACAGAACATCACCTGAGTAGATCGAGTTCACTCACTGAAGCAAGCAAACATGTTCAGAGACTCCATCAAGCAGTTAAATGTGGTTGGTGGTCAATTATGACCCCTCCATACCTAAACGACCAAGGGCCATTGTAATGTAAACTTATAAATATCCAGAAGCAAGATGTATTCAAGGTTGGCATTTGATGTAAGGTTCAACTTCTGGAGACTGTAGACATTTTGTCACTTGCAGTGTCTCGTCTTCATTTTAAGCTAACACAAGCTTCTTTTGCTATTAATTTCTCACTGTCCATTTTCTTCTTATTCTAAGCTTGTGTCTGATATGTTGTATTCTTGAGCTCCTGGTATTTAGCACTAGATAACTATCATCTTATCTCTGTGTTAAAGTATTGATTGCATCATTGAATAGGTTTCTCAGGTTTCTTTCTATCTAATGTAGGAGAGCTATCATATTTTCCTTGCATTAATAGATTAGCTTTACAGGTTTTTGTGCTAGTTGCAGTCGGCCATCACATGGTCCTGTGCATCTGCTAGTGTGGTCAGTATTCTCCATATTCACCTAACATCTAAAATTCTAAGCATTGGTGGTCTAAAGCCTTGTAGTCTGAGGGTGTTCATGCATGTCTGGAGTGAAACAGAGTGAAAGTGGTTATTTGGCTTGAACCAAACCATCATTCCTTCCATTAAACTTTCAACAATAGTTGAATTTATATGTTACTAGGAATCTCCGAGCTACAACCTAGGAGAGTTTCTTGGAATCCTAACATGGACCACTTAGAACATGAAACTAGTCATTCCTATGTATTATAAATATGTATCGTTGTGAATAAGAAAATTAATCTAATGTTTATCTTTCATATTTCCTCCACCATGTATGTGTTTAACACCCTTGAACAATAAAAGGCATGATACAAAGGTTTTAACCATGAAGCACTAGACTCACGAACACCAAAGAGTGTTAGGAGACAAAGATGCAAGAACATCGAGGTATATAGGCTAAAACCATAGGATGGTAAGGTTCATATTGATAGGCAGTCATAAAGAAGGTTTTGTTGAGGGAGTGTCATGTTCAAGGGAGCGACTGCTGCCAAAAATCTCTTTTCAAAGTACTGACATAAAGTAATTGTATTGTTCACTTTCCCCATATGATTAATTTAATGAGTCCAGACGGCTAAACTCGGTGGTATTTTCATATTTCAAGAGTATGAAAAGATCATAAAGAGTGACTCCAGGGTGACCCTTTGTCATAGTTTTTAATTGGGTGCGACAAAGGTTTAATAGTATACCCGAAAAGGTTCCTTTTCTGTAAGTTAGTCTACTGAGTCCAAATAAAGAGATAAATCTACACTCAATAGACATTTTCCTCATTTTTTTATGAGTACGAGGGGACAGAGTAAACTCGATATTCGTCGTGAAATTTTAATGAGTCACGTGATGAAAAACTCAATAGATCTTCATAAATTTTTAATGAGACAAATGAAGAAAATTCGAGGTATATTTTTTAGTTTAATGAGTGAGGAAAAAGAGAAAAAATAACTCCTCATTCCTTCTTCGTATATTTATTGAGCCCAAAGAAGGGAAAAAATTAGGGTATCTTTTTCAGTTTAATGAGCAAGGAAAAAGAGATAAAATAACTGCTCATTCCTTCTTCATAGATTTAACGAGCCTAGAGAAGGGAAAAACTCAGGGTTTTTTCAATTTAAAAGTGAGAAAGAGTCCCAAAAAATAAATTGCTTATACCATTGTTGTAGGAGTTTAATGAGCTTGATGACGAAAACTCGGGGTATCTTTTTCAATTTAATGAGCAAGGAAAAAGAGATAAAAGAACTGCTCATTCCTTGTTTGTAGATTTAATGAGCTCGAAGAAGGGAAAAAATCAGGGTATCTTTTTCAATTTAATGACCGAGGAAAAAGAGACAAAAGAACTGCTCATTCCTTCATAGATTTAACGAGCCCAAAGAAGGGAAAAACTTGGGGTCTTTTCAATTTAAGAGTAGGAAAGAGTCCAAAAAAATAAAGCTTTCATACCATCGTCGTAGGAGTTTAATGAGCCCGACGATGAAAACTTGGGGATTTTTCAGTTCAAGAGTGAGAAAAGATCCCATAAAAGAAAGCGCTCATAGTGAATTGAACATAGTCATTTATGAATTTCGGCCCTGAAAGTCCTTTCATCAAAGCATGAGTAATATTTGACAATATGTCAACATGACACTTGATATATAACATCAGAAATGAACTACTCTACTTCAAGGAATTTAATTAGGATAAGTCATACCTCCATAGTGACTATAAGGAGGTTTTTGAGCCTCCATTTTCACCATTTGCATCATTTGAGTGCTGTGAGAGTGTTCTAGAGCGAAAGAGGAGCAAATCTTCTCCAAACGATTGTGGGAAATCTAGGCAACCATTCGACTTGGTGTTTGTTCTAGGTAGATGGAAAAACCCTTATCCTACATTCCTTAACCTTTTTTAGCTGCATTGGGGGTGGATTTTTGGAATTTGGGGAAGCCCTATCACATTAAATGCAACTAAAGCCCCCCTCTAGGTCTAGAGGGGCATTAAATGCCCTTCATGACCTAGAGGAGGGTGTTAGTGGACCCTGTTTTCCATAAGGGGGGGTGTTAGTGCATGAGGGTGCATTCTAAAACTCCAACAAGTGATTTATCAAGCATTTTCCCCCATTTTAACTGATTTTTGGTTTGATTTGTGCAGGTTTTGATCCATCATCATGAGTTTATGGAGAGAACAATCTCATGATCACTAGGAACTATAGATGCGGAATGATCAAGCATACATAATTGCCCTTCATAGGATTGGCTTAATGAAATATGCAAGGCTTGACCCGATGAAAAGGTCAGGAAGAACTCCTAAGCTGGATAGTTCAGCGTTGGGATGAACACCAAGGGGTGTTTCAGATTGGGGGTCGTGAGCTCTCGATTGATAAATATGATCTCTATTTTTTTGACTAGTTTTTCGTGTAAAGGTGCACGAGTAAAATTGACCGAGGGCAGGACCGATCCACGATCCACCCTAGAGTTGATCCAGGCTTATTGCATACCTGAGAGTGGACTAGTGAGCAACAAGGTCCCTATTAAGTGGATCAGGTCTAGGTCCATGAGGGCCATATTGTGGATGATTGTACGCTTGGCAGGGTCCAAGAGTCCCCAGGTTGCGAGAAAGGCCCAATTGTTGATCTCTATTGATTGTGTCCAGCCTCAGATATTTAACTGGTGTGAGGTAGTTCTTCATTAGCTGAAGGTGGAGTTGATGACATGAAATACTCGAACCCAACAGATTTTTGGGTATGGCACTCTCATCGTGTCCTTTATAGTTGAGAGGGTGTCGATCATGAGATTGCGGATGAGTGTAGATCCTCTTGATCCGAGGGATCCCATGAAAGGTCGATGGGCATCATTCGATCCTCGCACTGGAGGGGGACCCATCCGATATTTTTTGAAAGGAGATTTCTTTGAGTGGCTTAGCGATCAAATCCTAATGATAGATGACTATGCCTACGAGGGCATGAAATTTACTAGATATCTTGACTTGATACTACCACCTAGTACAAATTAGGGGGCTCAAGGTAAGAAGGTTATTGAGATTACTTTAAAGTATTTTTTAGCTTTTGAATATTTATGTAATGTCTTTGTTGTTATGGGTGAACAAGTACTAACATGAATCTTTTTCTTGACACAAATGTGGCACTAATACGAACTGCAGGAGTGCTTTGCTAAGTGAGGTGATGGGACTGACTACCTAGAACTGGCATGGGAGTAACAGTTTCCAAAGATGGGGATGATGCACAAATTTTCCCCAAGGTTCTGAGGAACCTCGAAGGTCTGAGTATGGTTGTTCCCCCCCTTCCCATGAGGCAGATTCCCACTCATATGTAGTGACACACTGTTGGTGTGCCTGAACGATTTATGGTTCCTCTTCGGAGGATAGCTAGAGCTGTATTGACTTTTCATGAGCAGTACGCTCTTTTGGCAAACACATGGTATAGCCAGCGGGTGTTTATAACGAGGCTTAGTAGCCATTTTGTACTTAAAAACACCCAAGTTTTGGGAAATTTTCTGATGTAAAATACTGGATTCGATATCTATATATATACAAAAATTTTGGTATTTTATGATGTAAATGTTTTTTCAGTGTTTTTGTAAATTTTTAACTATGTAAATCTCTACTTTCATACATGTATCTATAGTAAATGAGACATATGCCAATCTAACACATAGTTTGCCAATGAATCAACAACTGCATTAAATTCTCGAGGAATGTGTTGATATGCAATAAACTCAAATTGATGTTCCAATAGTCATACCCTTAAATAATGATGTAACAAGATCAAATTGTGAATGTGATAATGATTTGTCAATTGCATAATGACAAGTTGAGAGTCTAACCTGACCACTAGATTGGAGATGTCCCGAGATGACATTTCAGTTATAATTAAAATTACAGACATATACTCAACAATATTGTTGGTGGCAGTACCAAGAAAGACTCCCCTGGAACAAAGAAGTTTTAACTTAGGTGTGTAAATGACCCAAGCAGCTGATGCAATGTGCCATGTGTGACGACTAGCACCATCCGCGTGTTGTGTGTGGAGCATGATTGTTCAGAGGTCTTTGTTTCAGCTGGATCTATACCCAGGAAGTTTGTACACCCCTCCACACAGGGGGACTTGTCCCCCCGCGGGGGTTCGTGGGGGCCGATTCCCCACAGCTAGGGGGTCCGAGGGCCAGTGGTCCCCCGGCGGGGGCTCGAGGGCAGTGCCCCCGAAACTAAAAACAGATGTAAATTTTCCTTGTAAAAGTATAGTAATTTCTAGTCAATCTGGTTCGTTCATTAGGCGGATGATCTGACGGTAGAACTTATTTTTAGTTTAGGGTTTTATTCCCTAGAAGGCAACCCCTCTCTTTGTATGAGGGCATTTGTATTTGAGGTTGTGATAGATGTGTATTCTATATGTGTGAGCGAGAAACAGAGAGGTGAGACTGTGAGAGAAAACAGAGGATATTACAGCGGATTTGCTGTAGGTTGTGTCTCTTCCTTTTGCTGGATAATAGAAAGGAAGGACTGGCTGTTCGAGGTGGACATAGCCCAAACTGGGTGAACCACGTATATCTGTGTCTCTCTTGTTTCATGCATTTTCTGTGTTTATATTTCTACAATATTTTATGTGTTCCATTGCTCCGTAATATATAATTTTCAAACAACTGGTATCAAAGCCGAAGGTCTATTTGGTTGATAAACTCGCAGGAAAGAAGGGTTCCTTTTTCGAGTGGGAGCAATGGCAGAAGATGGTAAGTTTAGGGTCGAGAAATTTAACGGCCAAAACTTCTCATTGTGGAAGATGCAGATGGAAGGTTATCTATATCAGAAAGATATATACCTACCATTGGGCGGAAAAGCAAAGAAGCCAACAGATATGGAAGATGAAGAATGGAACCTTCTTGATAGAAAGGCACTCGGAACAATACGGTTGTGCCTTGCAGCTTCAGTCGCCTTCAACATTTCGAAGGAAACAACGACAAAGGGTTTGATTAAGGCGTTGGAGAAACTATATGAAAAACCCTCGGCATCAAACAAGGTATTTCTTATGAAACGGTTATTTAATATGAAGATGT
>APFE030569472.1:201885-225223 GCA_000404065.3 Pinus taeda
AAAACAAACTTAAAAAGTTAAAACGACAAAAGCTTAAGAAATAGTTGCCTAAGTACATACAGTACACCTCACTTCATCAGCTTACGAGCCCTGGGTTGACATTTAAAAGTTGCAATTTAGACATCACTAAATTGACCAAACAGGAGGAAATGAGGCCAATCCACCCACTAACAGCCTTGTGGTACTCCTTTTATCCCTTCTAACTTGCTACTGAAGCAAGGCACAAATGGAAGAAACTAAGAAACAACCAATCCAATCTACACTACTTGCAATGAAAACATATCTAAAAGCAAATTAACAGTGAATCTATGAGACTAATCTAAACATAAAGATACAAGGAAGAGGAGCCTTGGCTGCTAGGCTTGGGGCCTAACCCAGGATCTTCAACACTCTAAGTTAACTTAGTGCTGGCTCAAAACAAAACTCATTCTTATTACCAAAGCATAAAATTACATCAATACAACTTTCACAAGTCTGGAGCTCAAAATAAGCTTAGAGTTTTACAACAAAAATTCGAATCCTAAAGAGGAACGAGGCCTCTCTACTTATACAACTGAAGTCCCCAATGACTTCCTTAAAATTAGGAAGGTTCAGCTCATTAACTCGAGATAAACTAGCTCTTTGTCTATCACTTGCTCGGCTACCTTTGAATCCTCATGGCTTGGCTAATTGCACCCTGAGCTGGTCTGATGGATGGAGGAATATTCGAATGGGGTAGAAGCAAATGAAGAGGATTTACCTCCTAAAATCCCTCTCCCTTGTCCCATTCAATTTTTAACCTTAGTATTTGCCAAAATTCCTTGATTTTCTCCTTCAATCCTACATTCAATGCATATTAGTCCACTAGGCTTGATATCCAACTCTAACTAATCTCATAAGAAAAATATAGTAAAAACATGTAATAAGTTGTGAGAAACATTGGTTTGACTAAGCTAGGAGGTGAATTAAAGCCCATATAATTACCCAATGATGATGCTCATCATCACCCCCTACTGAAAGTGTTGTTCATCCCTGGACAACTTAATTAATAAACATGTCCTTCATAGCTCTAGTGGCCTCCCTGACATCCCATGCCTTTGCTATGGTTTCCTCTTCTTGTTCATAGAATCCTGCTTTCCTTTCTACCTCCTCCCACTGCGTCTTTTCTTCTTCCTTCCTTCCTTCTAGCATTCCTAAGAGTAGTGGTGGATTGAGTTTCAAGCCAATCCAATTGACTTTCATCCTTTTCATAGATTTCTTGTACATGGATGTCTTGTTTAGTGCTTCTCTCAATATTTGAGGAGAGTGGTACTCTCTTATCTTTAAGTTGTATGGAAATGTGTTCCATCTCCTCAGGCAAGCATGTATGCTAACATCCCCTAATAGCCTGAACATGTCCTCAAAATGTGAAATTGCTTGCTCTTGGGAAACAAGATATCTAGGTGCAAGTTGAGGATCATTTGCAATCAAATTATGGGTACTAATGAGGGCCATGGGATCTGACTGTTCAACTCTGATCATAACATGTTCAGTTTTCTCTCTTGTCAATATCTTCTTCATATCTGTAGCCCTTGATTCCTCATGGTTCATCCATGATGTTAAAGGCATCAACTGTAAATATCCTATCTTGGCATTAGGGTCCTGTACATTCATGTCTGTTAAAGGCATGTTGTGCAAATAAAACACAGACATTTAGGCCCTACCTTCTAGTGTTCTATTATCACAAAGATCAACGAACTTCCTGAAGTCCTAAAATGGCATGGTGCTTCTCTATGCTAGGGTCTTGATCTGGAACTATAACCATTGTTCCTTGAGGTATAGGGCATATGATTTAGCTGGAATCCTACACTGGATTACTTCCAAACAGAGACTGGCCATACATGCCAATTGATTATTTCTTTCTTGCAGCTATCCTCTCAACCATGCATTTTCTGTTTTTAGCTGATTTTCATTATGGCCTCTTTGTCTCTCAAGCTACTTAGCTCTCTGCCCATCTCCTTGAACTTCACCTCCTTGTGCCCAATGTCTTCCATCCCCTTGGATTTGGTGATCTATATCCGTCAATGAGTTATGAGTCTCTCCTCCTCAAGCTCGAATAACAATGAAATAGAAAATTTTTGAGGCATGACCCTGCCTCCTTCAATAAACTTGTAGTAGGAGTCAAGGTTAGTTTGGTAGATAGGTTATTTTGACTCTGGGTCCTCTTCTTTAGTTCCTTGCTATTGGCCTACCTCCTTTTCCAATTTTTGTGTCTCCTGTACGTTTAGCAGACTATCCTATAGGAATACTTCTGCTTCCTATAGATTCTGTTGTCTATCCTGTAGGATTACTTTTCCCTTGGAGGAGGTTGATCTAGTCATAGGCCTTCTCACATAGGTGATAGGAGACTTAGGGGAAGGAATTTTCTCCTTTTGTTTAGGTGAGTCTTCACTCACAATGGGATTTTTGGTCGGTGTTTGGGGTTTCCCTTGCCTTATTCTTGTGCTTTTCCTTGTCTTGAAATATAAAGGGGTTTGTCTCTGTCTATTGCCTTTTTTCTTTATGGGGTGCTAAGAGAAGTGAGGGCAGCTGCTACCTCTCTCTCAGTGGGTTTTGGAGACACCCTAGGTGACTCCTCCTTGTCTTCTTCCCCCTCTTTCGCATTGCTTTCTTCACTTATGTCTTTCCTTTATTATTCCTCTTGTAGATCCTCATCATCTTTATCAGTTTCCTCCTTAACATCCTCCTCTATTTCTTCATCATCCTCCTTCTCTTTCTCCTCTTCTTCTTCATCTTCCTCATTTTCTTATGTTTCATATTGTTCTTCATCCATCTCATATTCATATCCTTTTGTTTCTTCTTTGTCTTGATCTACTTCTTCATATGCTTTAGTCTTCCTCTCCCTCTTCACTAACAGCATGACTAACATCATATGAGAGCTTTGATGTCTTCCTTTGCTTGCATGTCTCTAAAAACTAACCATTGTATAGGAATTCTAAGGTTTTGGAAGGCATCTTCTATGGGGATTCTAATTAAACCATGGTGAGATAACTGTTGGGAATTTACCTCTTACATTTTGATGCTTGAGTCTATCAGTGATTGTAGTAGGAAGTATGGTATGTTGAGCCTATGGTGAGGGGGTGTTTCTACTCCAAATCTCAATTCTTCAAGAAGCCTCAAATGATAGCCATAGACCACACTATACCTACCCTCACATGAAATGTATTTGATAAGTTGGTAGCTTACCTCATTCCAGGGATATGTCAGACATTCTCTCCTTACTCCATTTTTGTCCTTAGTGGTTTCGTCACCTTCTAAAAAGAATTTCCTTTTGGCAACCTAGTTATCTCCTTTGTCTTCCTTCCTCCATGGTACTCCTAGGGGAAGTGTGGCAACTCTACTAATCAGTTCAAGAGTAAGTTCTATGGAGAGGCCTCTTACCACAACAATGGCATGGATTTTGGTTAGTGGAAAGAGGGAGAGAGAAAAATCTTGGGCCACCTCATCATCATACCCCCTTAATTTTTTGAAAACCCCATCTAGTTATGCCTTGTGAATATTTCTAGTACCTGAGGGTGTTGTTGGATGCTCCTTCTTATTAAACCCTCCTCTCATCTTGGTTCGTGCAGTTTTGAGGAGATGAGATGGTTGATACAATTTCCAAATGCAGGAGTAAACAATTGAGATGACTGTGTGGACAATTCTCTTGCACTGCTGCCAAATTCACTCAAACTAGAGGATTTTATTGTTCAATTTACTTGGAAAGAGGAATGTAATTATAGAGCCTACCTCTTCATAATGTTTGGTGTGGTCAACCCCCAAGTTTTCCCCTCTGAAACTCCTCTCGTCCTATCCTGTAAACTATCTCTGGGTATCCTGTAGGAATCGTGTGTGCAATCCTGTAGGATTTCCTGTGCAATCCTATAGGATTTCCTGTGCAATCCTGTAGGAGTTCTTATTCAGAACAATTATGGTGTATTCCTTGTTGTAGATTGCCTGGCTATGAGGGTGACTTGTGAGATTGAGCCTTGAGGAAGAGAATGCATGAATGCATGGGGACAATGATTATTTCCTCTTATGGCCATTTGGGTTGAGGTGGTGTGCTGGCCTCTGATGTACAGTTTCCATTTTTGGACCGTTGATCCCCACTACCACCTCATCATTCCCCACTTCCTCATAATCAACTGCAACTTCATGCTTCCATAGCCTTAATTGCTTTCGTCCTTCTCCTTTCTATTTTTTGGTTGACTGCTGCCACATGTGAGAGGGCAAATTGTTTTGTCTTTGTTCACTGATTGAAGGTGGCCAAGTTAATTGGCCACCTTTTGCTTATAAACCAACTTACTCGTAACCTTTACATCTTTTGACTACATTATGCACATGAGAGAGTGATGCAGATACTTACCTATGGTGCTTAATACCTTGCTGTAGTGGTTGAAGACCGGAGGTTCTTGTTGTGCGTATTGGCTGCATCTTATTCTTCTTCCCTTTCCTATTGTTATTTGATGATTTTTGCGTGGTACAGGTACCTAGTGTTGAATATGATGGTGTTGCTACTGCTTTGGAGTCCCTTCTGATCTTGGATCATCATGCTAGAAGCTTGCTGTTTTTATGATTTGTATTCTGTGGGATAGGCTCCTACAGGATTTCTTGCAAGATGTCTCGTAGCTACTTCTCCCTTACAACTCTTAATCATACCTTATGTTGGGAGTTTGAGGATGGTGACATGGATGGAGAGGGACATTAGGACTGTGGAGAATGAGGAATACTTATGTGATGGTCCCTATTGCTCTATGTTTCCTTCTTTTTTGAAGACTGTGATTTTTTTTTTGAAACTGATACTTCTTTTGTTTTAAGGGTCAATGCAGGGGTGATGAAGGTGGACATATGTATGGTCATGGAATGATGATGTAGGGGTGCTATTTCATTGACATAGTAGGTCATTTTTTCCTTTAGGGTCTCTTTCTATAGGATTTCTGGGTCACTGTGATTCCTACAGGATCATCCTGTAGGTTTTCAGGTGATCTTGTAGGTTTATAGGGGATCCTCTAGAAAACACAGTCCCCTTGTAAACCAAAGGAAAGGAGTGGAAAACATGAAAGAAATGGTAGAGTGATGAATGAAAATGAGTGGAAAAAATAAAATGTGAGCCAAATAGGTCTCTTGGTGATCCTCCTTTGCTCTCTGATCATCCTTATTGTTGACCTGCAAAATATAAATTTTCATGATTTTTCTCTTTTCTATTTTCTTTTTGAAAACAAATAGGCTGCCTCTAAGAGGTTATCATCCTAGTTGTTTGCCCTGGGTGCCTCAAGAGAGGTTGTCACCCAGGGATCTTTTTATTCTCATTTTTTCTCCTTTTTTTTATTGACACCATTGGGCTGCCCCAAGAGGTTTTCAACCCAATTGTGGGACTCAGGTGCCTCATGGAGGTTTTCACCTGAGTCCTTATTCTTTTTCTTTTCTTCTCTCAGTGATTTGATGAGGTAGGAGCTTAAACTTGCTCCACTATCATCACTATTTTATTGATATCATCAATGAATTCTTGTTTTGACAACGGTCTCTTGTAAATTTTCAGTTGGTGTCCATTAACAAGTAAAGGAATGGCCTCTTCATCTATGGTTTTAATATGTACTGAACCATTATCATGGCATCTTTCTACAACATAAGGTCCTAGCCATCTTGTCCTTAACCTTCTATTTAAGTCTTTATACCTAGAATCATATAACAAAGCCTAATCAACCTCTTGAATTTATTTTTCCTTGATGTTTTTATCATGCCAGATCTTCCTCTGAAGTTGAATTACCTCTGTACGTAGGAGGGCCTGCATTCTGAATTCATCAAAAACCATTCAACTAGAGTAATCTCTCTTTTTGTGCACTATTGAGATCTAGATCTAATTGGGTTGCCATCCTTAATGTGTTATTCTCAAATTCAATGGAAAGTAGGGCCTTTTTCCGATAGACCAACTCATAGGGTGTGAATCCAGTGGTGGTTTTTCCAGGAGGTATTGTAGGCCCAGGTGGCCTCAACTAGTCTCTCCTCCCAACCCTTCTTGCTTCTGCTTACCACTTTGGTCAAGATGCCCTCTAGTTCTCTATTAGTCACCTCAACTTGTCCATTAGCTTGTGGATGATAGGGAATGTAGGTTCTATGCTTGATCTTGTGCTGGCTAAGCAAGTCTTCAATCATGTTGGAGGTAAACTGGCTGCCTTGGTCTGTGACCAATTCTCTAGGGTACCCAAATTTGTAAAATACATTCTCCCTTAGGAACACAACTACCTTCTCTTCTATTGCTGCCTTAATTGCCTTGGTTTTAGCTCGCTTAGTTAGATAGCCAATGCACACAATGATGTACTGCTTTTGTTTGGAAGGAGGGTCAATAGGTCCAATGAAGTCCATGCCCCACTTATCAAATGGCTCAAAAGTCACCTAAGGCTACAAAGGAATTTCATCTCTTAGAGTAGGCCTTCTCATCCTTTGGCACTTATCAGACTGACTAGTATGTCTTTTCACATCCTGATTAAGAGTGGGCCAATAATAGCCTGCTTGTAACACTTTGAATGTTGTCCTGTTTGTTGTAAAGTGACCTCCACAAGGCCCATCATGACAAGTCAGGAGGATGTCAAATACTTCCTCCTCCTTGACACACCTTCTTAAGATTTAATCTGGGCCAAGTTTGAAGAGATTTCCCACAATCGAAGTGAAGGGGTGGCTCTTCCTCACTATCTTGCTTTTCTCTTTGGAGGACAAGTTTAGTGGGAACTGTGCAGATACCCAATAGTTTTCTATATCAGTAAACCATGGAGAGAGAACTCAAATAGAAAATAAGTGCTCATTTGGTAACTGGTCATCAACCATTCCTTCTTCATCTATAGGAAAATTTAATATGGACAAAAAGTCTGCAACAACATTTTCCTTACCAAGCTTATCAACAATAGTTAGATCAAACTGATGTATTAAAGTAACCATCTTATAATCTGAGCATTCACATCTAGTTTATTCATTAAATATTTGATTGCAGCATGGCCAATATGCACAAATGTTTGATAGCCTGTAATATAATGCCTAAATTTGTTCAATGAATGCAAAATAAGTAGGAGTTCCTTTTTGATCACTGTGTAATTTAGTTCAACCTTTGATAGATTCTTACTAGTAAAGTAGATAGCATAAGTCAATTTTTCATCTATCTGACCTAAGGCTTCTCTTATGGATTTGTGTGAGGCATCAACGTGAATATGAAAAGGAAGGGCCCAATTTGGGTCTCGGAGAATCGGTGCAGTGGTTAACTTGTTCTTTAGGGTGTCTAAGGCCTCTTGAAAACTTTTTAACCATATAAACTCGGAGTCCTTCACCAACAAACCAAATAAAGGAGAGGCCAACTTGATGAAGTCCTTTATGAACATCTAGCTAACCCTAAGAAACTTCTAACATCTCTCTACATTTTAGGAGGTGGGACCCTTTGGATGATAGCTATTTTTTTTGGGTCTACCTGTAGTCCTGGCTGAGATATTGAATGACCTAGCACGGTCCCTGTAGTCATCAAGAATTCACATTTTTTGGGACAGAGAGATAGGTTCATTTCAAGGCATTTGTGTAGTACTTTGCCTAGGTTGGACAGAACCTCTTGAAAATTATAGCCATAAGGTGTAAAACCATCCATATAAATTTCCATCGGATCATGGACTAAGTCAACAAAAATACTGAAGACTACTCTCTAGAAAGAGGCAGGAGCATTGCATAGGCCAAAAGGAAGGACCCTATAGGAAAACATAACCTGAGGACAATTTAAGGTCGTTTTATCCTAGTCTTTTGGGTTGATCTGGATTTGGTTGTACCCACTGAATCCATCTAGGAAAGAGAAAAACTTTTTCTCTGCTAAGCCATCTAGCACTTGGTCAATCAAAGGTAGAGGAAAATGGTACTTCTTTGTGTCTTTGTTTAACTCCTTGTAATCGACACAAATCCTCCACTTACCATGTTTATTCGGAACTAACACTAAATGAGAGACGCAGTCACTATCCGAGATAGGGTAAATGAATCTTGCATCTAGTAGTTTTTGTAGTTCTTCTTTAACTATCCCTTTAAGAGATGGATTCATCCTCCTTTGGGGCTGCCAGACTGGCTTACAACCCTTTTTGATGTATATGTGGTGAGTACACACTGAGGGGTGTACTCCCTTCATTTCTTTGTAACTCCAAGAAAAGGCATCTAAATGTTCCTTTAGCATGTTGCATAATTCTCTTCTTGGAGAGAAGAAAGAGATGGATTGATTTTCAAGGTTCTCTCAGGTCCGAATTCTATGGTTTTGACATGAAGGGGGTTGGAATCAGCCAAGCATAGGTCAATTGGATGATTTTTCTCGGTTTCCTTTACTACATATTTTAAAGGCAATGTACTATGACTTAGACTTTGGAGTAGGTGATCAATCAAATCATCTTCATCTTGCTGTCCTCCTCTCATGGTTGCTTCTAAAGTATAAAGTTGGGAGGAATAAGCTTCATCTTCTTCCTCCTCCTCCAACCATAAAGTTAAATCATGCTCTAGAGATGGCTGAGCAGGAGGGTATAGGACTAACTGCTTGGACATATTCCCATTCTTGATAGTCATATTCCCAGCTCTACAGCTAATGTAAGCATCAACAGTGGCCAAACCAGGATCTCCCAAGGATGAGAGGGTAACCAGTAAGCTTAGCCTTATGATGGAGAACTAGGAAATCTGTAGGGTACTCCCAAGAGTCAATGGAGACCATCACTTCCTCGACAATCCCCTCAGGGGTCATTGTGGAGCAGTTTGCAAGTTGCAGAACTATTGTGGTATTACTCAATGAACGTTGGAGGTTGAGCTTGAGCATGGTGTCCTTGGTCATCACATTAATGACAGCCCCAAGATCAATCAAAGTGTGTGGGACAATGGTGCCATTGATGTGCACATCTACTACACGCTTCCAGGGTCGAAATATGGTGGATAGATTACCTGCCCTAGCATTAAGTCAAACAGGTGTCTAATGACATTAATGGTAAGGTCATCCCTTCTTTGCCTCCGTGGATGCTTGAAGCACTTCTCCTTAATCATGTTATTGTAAATAGGAACATCTTTTATTGCTTGGAGAAGTGGAATATTTACACATAGATTTTTCAATTCTCTAAGAAGTTCAGTCTCTTCTGGGGTAGGCTGGAGTGGCTGGGTTAATCTCTCAGGAAAGGGTGGATTCACTTTAAGAATGCTTTCCTCTATTTCTTCCTAAACCACCCTAGGTGGAGGTGAAGGTTGGTTATCTAGGAGAACTCTCCTAGATCTTAGGTTAATCTCCTGGTTTTCCACAACATAAGATGGATATGCTTCCTCTCCATTGTATACTTCTTGAGCCTCTCTGTTGTTCGGATTCAGATTTGGTTGGGCAAGCATCTAGGGTTGCTTGGTTGGAGCAGAGTGTAGCAGTTGTGGTTGGGAAGGTGGTGGAGGCAATAAATATGGATCATTGTTGTATTAGGACCTCCACCCATGGGGTGGTGCATTCCACTGAGGTTGTGGTGGAGCATATGGTTGAAATGACTGGCCAACTGGCTGGGAGTGATACTAAGATGCAAAGGACCAAGGAGGAGGTGTATACTAGGAATGACGAGTAGGGGGTCCCCAAGAAGGTATGGTTGTGGTCAGGTTGGGGTTGTAATATGCATGGGATGACCCTTGCATGCCCTGCTGGTATGGTCTAGGCCTATGAGGTCTCCTTTGGTTTATGTAGCAGAGTTACTCATGGACCCCTTTATCTCCTTGATATACAGCTTTGAGTCTAGGCAAAGAAGGGCACTTGTTTGTGGAGTGGCTTTCTTCACACATTGAGCAAATTTCAATAGAATTCAATGGACATTCATTTTTAGGTTACCTCCTCGTGCATCTAGGACAAAAAATGGTGAAGTCTATATCTGCTTCCTCCTACTTTCTCTTAATGTACATTGTGTCCATTTGCAAAGCAAGGGTTCGCAACATCTCACTTTTGGAATCTTCCAACATGTTTCCAATTTCACCCTTGATGGATGAGTTGGAAGAGGATGTATTGACCATAGGTTGACTACCCCTACCCTTTTTCCTAGCTGCCCTAGAATGGTTTCTAAAGATAGTCTTGATATCCTCATAGGGTAATTGGTAGATATCTCCTTTTGCTAATAAGTGTAGGGTATCCAGAAGATCTTCCCTTACTCCCCCAAGCATGGCCAACTTTAGTGACATCAGGGTCAAGTGTGCACCTGGCCCTTTTGTAACTAAGATGGAATCTTTCTTCATAATCCTCTAGGGATTCATCATTTCCTATGGTCATCCTAAAAATTTCCTCTTTAGCATCCTTTGACTGAAAATAGTCTCGATAATTGTTGTTAAAGGCTTGCTGCATTTGAGCCCAAGTTGTGATGCTATCCCCAAGTAAACCCATGAACCAATGCAATGTTGCATCCTTGAAGGTAGATGGAAATAGTTTTAACTTCTGCTCATCCTCTGTATAGTCATAGGTTCGACATATAATAGAAAACTCAAATAGGAAAGCGTCAGAGTGTTCCGTGGTTAAGCCATGGAAATGAGGTAGGGAAGAGGGGCTTATATTTTTCATCATAGTGTCCCCATTGGTTTCCTTGATGGGGAAGGCACCCTCAACTCTCTCTTTATTCCCTCTATCATTTTTGTTTTCAACTGTTGGTTTGAGTAGGAATGGGTTCTTCTTCTTCTTCTTCCCTTGTAGGTTCTTAAAATATGTTAGGTTTCTCACCTAATGGTTCCTCTAGTTCACAGCCATTGAAGAAGGGGGGAGGTTGGTTATTTGATGCAGTGGGGGTATTTGGCAAAAATTTTCCTAAGTTATCCCTATTCCTACAAGGTATGAAAGGAAATGTTTTCAGGTTGGTTTTGTGTTTTTTTTCAAACATGGAAAGTACTTTGTAGAATTGAAATTGCTAATTAAATGAAAACTGCTGAATGAGTGAAAAACTACTTGCTTAATTGAAATCTTGCTTGCAAAAATGGAAAGGAAAGAAGAAAATGTAGAATGAAAAAGGAAGCAACTAAATTACTTTTGCAGAAATAAACTAATGGCAAAATATTAGAGACAAGAAATAGAATAAAGAAGAGGTATTCACATATTACTCAGACACCTCCCCAGAAACAATACCAAAAAGTGATGACCACTAGTATTGCAGCAAGAATGCTGCAACTCCTAGGCTACCAACTTTACTTTGTCAACCCGGGGTTCGTACAAACTTGGAAATGGTAGTGCTGTATACACAAGTAACGATGATGGTTCTACCTTTTGTTAGAGTTTAGCTGGTGAGAGATGACTGGGGTTTTCAAGCTAGACTTCTATGGAGTCAAAATAATCTTGGTTTCTTGATGGAAGAAAGGGAAATCCACTTTAAGGGAGAGTTACTCTACTACAATAATGGAAAAGACCGAAATCCAATGCTAAATCACACCATTTCCTAATTAACTCCCAAGAAACTATGCTTTACAATAATGCTAAATTATCATGAACCAAATGCTAATATCTAAGCATGAAAGTAAGAAGCATCAAACATCACTAATGTGCAAATAAAGGGACTGAAATAAATATGTTGTTGTCTTTTTGTCTTCTCATGCAAAATCAAGTATCCAAACTAATTTCTTTTGGTGATGTGGTATGTGAATTTAGGATATTGGAGGATGGTTGGAAGGGTTAGGAGATGGTTGGATTGTGTAGGAGACCCTTGGGAGGCTTTTAGTGACTTACTAGAGGTTTTCCCTCAATTTGGCTTCAAAGCAGGTCATTTCAGGAAAACCTACAGGATGTACTAGAAACCTACATGATTCGCTATAAACCTACAGGATACAGTCGAGAGCAAAATGGAAGTTGGTGGAGGTGATGGAAGGCTTAGGGAAGGTGGTGGATGGGTGGAATGAAGTGAGTAAAAGTCTAGGATCACTTAGAAGTCAACAGCAAAGATGGAGGATGGTTGGATTTACTTAATGTGCTTGGAAGAATTTCTATGAAAAATGATGAAAACTAGTGAAGGCAATGGTGAAAACAAGGAATGCCTATGGTGGATGGATTGGAAGGTGGTTGATGGCTATGAAGTCTTTGTCTCCTCCTAAAGCACCTGCTCTACATAAAACATGTATAATTCCCAAAAAGCTATGTAAACAAGAAGCATTCTCATAAGCTAGAAAAGTAGAATTAATGAACTAACTGCCTACATTATGCATGAGGAAAGTTGCTAAAAGGAATGGAAGCATGGATGAGATCTACTGCAAGAGTGAAGATAGAAAAGATGGAAATAAAATCCTACTTTTCAAAATTGATCAAATTCTAACTTAAATACAATAACCTCTAAATCTTATGCAAGAAATAGAAATTTGTGTTTTTGGGGTTGCATAAGGGTCCCTTCCTCAAATCATGATTGCAAAATGAGGAAATGAGGCCAAGGCACCCAATGAAAACCTTGTGTTACTCCTTTTATACCTACTAATCTGCTACTGAAGTAAGGCACAAATTGAAGCAACTAATAAACAACCAATCCAATCTACACTACTTGCAATGAAAACACATCTAAAAGCAAATTAACAATGAAACTATGAGAATAATCTAAACATACAGATACAATAAAGAGGAGCCTTCACTACTAGGGTTGGGCCCAAACCCAAGAGATTTAGCTCTCTGAGTTAACTCAGTGCTGGCTCAAAACAAAACTCATTCTTATTACCAAAACAGAAAATTACATCAATAAATCTTTCACAAGTTTGGAGCTCGAAAATAGCTTAGAGTTTTAGAACAAAAATTCAAATCCTAATGAGGCTCTAGTCCTCTCTACCTATACAATTGAAGTCCCCAATGACTTCCTTAAAATTAGGGAGGTTGTTCTCCAAAACTTGAGATAAAGTAGCTCTTTGTCTCTCACTTGCTCGACTACCTTCTAATCCTCATGGCTTGGTTGCATGCACTCCGAGCTGGTGTGATGGATGGAGGAATATTTGAATGGGGGAGAAGTAAATGAAGAGGATTTACCTCATACAATCCCTCTCCCTTGTCCCATTCGAGGTTTAACCTTAGTATTTGCCAAAATTCCTTGATTTTCTCCTTCAATCCCACATTCAATTCATTTTAGTCCACTAGGCATGATATCCAACTCTAACTCATCTCATAAACAAAATATAATAAAAAACATGTAGTAGGTTGTGAGATAAGTTGGTTTGACTAAGATACGAGGTGAATTAAGGCCCATATAATTACCCAATGATGAGGCTCATCACATATCAACAAATTTATTGTAGATACCTTTCTTATACCTGATTACCAAGTGGAATTGTTGAAGGAAACCCATCCATCGAAAGTGCCTTGATTTCCACAACTTTGATTGAGATTTCAAGTATTACAATGGCTGATGATCAGTGTGAATGATTGTCTCCTTACCCATCATATAGTGTTTCCATTTTTTCACACTTTGCACCATTTCATACAATTCCTTATCATAAGTAGGATAGTTAATCACTGCACCATTAGAAGTTTCTGAAGTAAAACAGATAGGCTTACCATGTTCCATGAGGACTGCACCCATAACATAGTCACTACCATCTGTCTGAATCTCAAATGACTTCCTCAAGTCTGGAAGTGCAAGTACGTGAGTTGTACTGATATTTTCCTTCCACACGTCAAAGGCCTTTTTCTGTTTTCCTCCCCACTGAAAAAACTTTTTCACACTTGTCAACGCATGCAAAGGAGCGATTATAAGAGAAAAATTAATAATGAATTTCCTCCAATATTGGGCTGCTCCTAGAACACTTCTTACCTCTGTAACTGTCTTGGGCCTTGGCCAATTTACAATGACATCAACCTTAGAGGGATCTATTTTCAAATCACCTCCTCCAACAATATGACCCAAGTAAGCTATAGAAGTCTTTTCAAAGTCGCACTTTGACATCTTAAGATACAACTATTCTTTTTTCAAGACATCAAGTACTTTTCTTACATGCATGACATGTTCATCACAAGATTCACTAAAAATTAATATTTCATCTAAGTAGACTATGAAAAAATCATCAAGAACTGGCCTCAACACATCATTCATCACATGCATGAATGTAGTAGGGGCATTACATAAACCAAACAACATAACTAGCCATTCAAACAAACCCTATTTTATTTTGAGTGTTGTATTCCAAATGTCTCCTTTAGCTATTCTAATTCAATGGTAGCCACTTCTTAAGTCTAGCTTAGTAAAATACTTTGCATCTTTCAATTGATCCAGTAAATAATCTATTCAAGGTAGTGTGTAACGGTTCTTTACCATAATTTTGTTCAATGCACAAAAGTCCACACTCATGTGCCATGTTCCATCCTTCTTTGGCACCAAGACAATAGGTGAACCACAAGGTGAGGAAGATGGTCTAATGATCCCTTTATTCAACAACATTGTATTTGCTTCTTAATTTCTGCACCTTCCATTAATAGCATCCTATACATGCCAATGTTAGGAAGAGGACAATCTTGCTACAACTGTATCTCATGTGGATTCCTCTCTTTGGAGATAATCCCTTTGGTTCCTGAAACATTTCATCATATTGGTTAACTAAGTCAACCAATTTAGATTTAAAATTTGAATCAAAACATTTAAAATCTTCATTGTCAACATAATTTTTGGGTTTGATCATGAGAAGCACAAAAATCTTGCTCGAATTCAGTTATCTTTTCATTTGTCCCACGTTAACAAGCAAAAGATTTGTTTTCTAGCTATGAGATCTCACCATATATTCTACTCCATTTTTTGAATAAATGACAATTATTTTCATGTTGATGGAAGATAAATTTTCTATCATAAAGGTATGGGCTGCCCAAAACAATGCCATAGATATCTAAAAACACAACGTCAAGCTCCACTTCATCTATGAATTTTTCAATGATTGGGAATTATAGTTTAAAATTTATCGTAACCTGCAATTGAGCATTGTCACATACCAATCCAAGTGGATACAGTTTAGGATGTGGAACATTTTCTAGATTTAAACTCTTGACAATGTTTTTAGATATAATATTGGTTTGAGAGCCGTTATCAAACAATGTATCAATCTTGTTATGTTTTGAGATCACCCTTATGTGAAACAATTATATTATCCTCTTTTCATTTGGAGTTTCATCTTGTGAGTCTGAAGAACTAGTGCTGACAATGGATTCTTTTCCTTTTAACCCCATGTTTGTGATTTTAGTTTCATCACTCGAATCAGATCCCAAATCCTATTGAGTTGTTTCAGTTCTATTCTATTTTCCCTTGTTGTTGTTTCTTTTTGGTCTCATTTCGGCTTGAAGCTTCCAACAGTGAGCTTCATTGTGACCCTCTCTGGAACAGTGTTTGCATGTAATTTTATCACCTTCTTTTGTGATAGATGCATTTTTCTTTGCCTTCCCTTTGAAAGCCTTTTATTTTCCCTTACTCTTAAATGGATTTTCACTACCTTCTTCTGGGGTGTTTTTCCCTCTTTTCTCAAGATGAGTGGCTTGCACACACACATCATCTAGATTATTGAGATTAAACCTTAATAAATGATGCCTAAGGTAACTGTGTAAACCCCCTATGTACTTCAAAAAAGTCTCCTATGACTACAAATCTACACCTAACATCATAGCCCTTTTTATGAATTCTTGGGTGTAACCCTGAACATTTTGACATTTAAGCTCTCTAAAATTATGCCAATTCATGATGGCTTTATCCATATAATCTAGAGGGTATAATTGTATTTTAATTTTAGCATTGCAATAATTCCAATAAATTGAGATTGTACCATGTTTTTTAGTCTCCTCTTGGGTCTTTGATTCCCACCATACTAGTGTTGCACCCTCCATTCTCAAGGAAGATAACTAAATATTTATGTCATCCTCTTGAAGGTTTTGAATCCTGCAATAAACCTCCAACTGACGAATCCAATTATCAAGCTTCTTTGCATTCACTTCACCATTATACATGGGCAACTTGAATTTAACATCAAGTTTTAAAAAAGGTGATTTACCAGTTCCTTTTGAAGAATGATGATCAGTATGAGTAAGGGTTGTATTAGTGGAAGAGTGTGAAGATGCTTGTGAAGAATAAGATGAATAAGTTGGCGAAGAGGGTGGAGGTTTGTCTCCATTTCCATTACCTCCTCCTGAAGATCCTTCTTCATTGGGAGGTGTGGAACTTTCTCCTTGCAACCTGGAATTCCTCTCTTCATAGAGGACCTTCACCATCTTTGTCATATCAAAGAAAGCCTTTCTGAAAGTCTTCTCATATTCTGTCATGCTTGTAGGTTATCCTTCGTGAGACATGATGTCTGGAGTCTCAAATGCAACTTGAGGCTAAAATGGTGTTGGAGATTGTGGAAACCTTTCTCTTCTTCCCCTTGACCCAACATTAGGGCTTCCAACCAACTTTCCTTCACCTCTTTTTAGTTTTAACCTTGTAAGCATGACATAAAATTGCAAACAATTAAATCCTTCTTTCAAAACGAAAACCTTGTTCTCTGATACCAAATTGATCTAATTTAGAATATTAGTTTGTAGTGCTAAGATCTTCCTCAGATTTAAAAATCTTTCATTATGCTTAGGGATTTACGGAGTTTGGCAAGTGAAATGAAGAATTTTTATGTTAATTTTATGAAAAAATAACATAGATAAGAAACTGAACAACAACATAAAATCTACTGAAAATCATCTAAAACACATTACAACAAGCACATGATAAAGGAGTTCACCCCTCCTAGGCTCTGTCTCCTTGGTCCAGATTCCAATGGCTTGGGCCTTTCATTTACAATGCTCAATGCTTATGAAAACCTGCTCCAATGAGTCCAACATGTCCAAAAATGGTTATCTAGCCTCTTTCTGCAACCAATTTGGTGGAAAGCCGAAGAAGTTATAACTTCCCCTTATTTTCCCATTATTCACTCCACAAATTGCCCCATTTCTAGCATGATCCTACAAATTAGCTCAAAAAACTAACTGGGCAAACATTTTGCTGCGCGATGGGCCTAAATCTACTGGCACCGACTATCTGATCACAAATCACAATCGATGGAGTCTTGCAGGCTTATGGTCTATGAACAAGGTGGACAATGTGTGATTGTGTTAGGTTCCTATACTACTAGTGTAACCCCTTATTGTTATTAGTACAACCCCCCTTATTATATTTTTATGCCCATGTAGTCCCCATTTTGTTATTATTGTGCCCCATAGAAGCCCACTATTGTTATTATTGTGCCCGTACATTATTATGGTTATGTCAGCTCTGATTATATTATGACCCCTTAGACTCCTATATATGGAAAGGAGGTCTTGTAATTTGTATCATTCGAGAATTGTTCATTTGTGTAATGTAAAGGAGGTTTCCCCCTTGAAGAGGCTAATTTCTAAGTCACTGATCTATCTTTTCTATCTTTTTGTGAGTTGGTTTCATAACATGTGGTATGACAACTTTGGATTCTAGTGTTTCACTACTCCAAACAAGTCATCGTGGAAGTTTCGCTATAACGTTTTCGCTACAAAGTTTTAGAAGTTAAAGCAAAAATCCATTTGACCAGAAATCGTTTTGAAACTTGATTCCAAATTTTAGATATTCTCTTGCTGTTACATACATATTTCAGCACTGCACCACCAATCATATATGTCAATAAACCAAGGGCTATTTGACCCCTAAAAGTGTTGTTTCATACCCTAAAGGATCATGGTCAACTGATTACATCATTTCCCAGAAGTTCCACCTGAAAAACCACTCAGAACTCACCAAAACTGGACCATACTGACTGCTCCTTGGTCAAGGTGCGATGCATACTGACTTCTACACTAGCCAGGTGTGATGCATACTAAAGAAGCCTTCTGTGGGGTGTGATGAGTGAGAATGGACAAATGTCTGAGACAATTTGCTAAGTGGATGTTAATGGAATCTTCTAGAAACTTCTCCTATGACACTTGCCTCTCTAAATTCACCCAGGGATAAGTAAGAGATTCGAGAAATCTCCAAGTGGAACTAAGAACTACAAGTGGAATGACACTAATCAAAAACCAAGAGATGAATCACACCTTTGCAAACATTTGTAAATGGATCCCTCATCTAAGAAATCTAGAGGCTGGAATTTTGTAATTTGTAAAGAAGTGTTGTTAGTTTGTCTTTGAGAAGAAGCATTGTATTGTTGGGTGATATTGCTTTTAATGAGGTGAAGAGGGCTTTGATGCTGGGAGGATGATGTTGGGTTAGACAGCTTGGCTGTAATTCTCTCTTCTACTATTAATAAAGTTCTTTTAGTTTTCCTCCATATAATCGTGTATTTGTGAATGTTGTTATTTATAAATGCCATTTTATGTTCGATGTATTTCTGATTCTGCATTGTTTATGATATTATAGATTGAGATGATTTTATGGTGTTTTATTACTTTGTCTCTACAGGTATTCTCTAAAGTGGGACAAATACGAGAGGAGTTGCAAGTTCCGTCAAGGGAGAGAGAAATCGAGCAAGGAGTCAAGCGGAAGATCCAGGTTGGCCCTCTTTGCTTCTCTCTTATCTATCGTACATAAAAAAAAATGTCAAAGTGCTTTGATTGTTTGTTTCTAAGATAGCTACCCATCTTAGTGGGACTAACAGATTGAAAAGACACTAGTTTTCCCAAAAACAAAATGGTGACTCCATTGGGGAACGAATAGTTTGTTTATTTGTTATTGTTGTTTGCTTTATAAACTACAGACGGAGCCTGAAGTTAGCTAGATAACCTTTGAATTGCTCTTACTATGTAATTGCAAAGTAGACGAATGTTGCTTCAATCAATCTCTGGGTTGGTTTATGAACTAAGCATCTAGATTACAAGCATCCTAAATGCCCTTGTGGTAGCTCAATAACCTCTTAAGATGATACCCCTCCACTTTGTTTTTACCGTCCATCATAACTCAACTTAAATCACTGAACTTAGCTGCAAGTTTTGAGCAAACACCCAACTCAGTTTCGCTCCCTGGCCCATTGCACTATCTGTAATTGGAAGCCTATATGAATCGCACCTCCCGTGTGTAGCAGGTGAGATGCATCCCTGTTCCTCTGAAGGACAGATGCGATGACTGAGTGATACTATTTCTCTCTTTGAAATTTAGGTTTTTCCTCATTTTTAGCTCTATTCAGTTGTTTTACTGCTTATGATCAATATCTCATTGCTGAAGCCTCTTTCTTTTACATTGTTCAACCTCCATTGATTAGGATTAGCAAATGTTTTTTTATTTATTTGTCCATCATTTACAGTCCTTCGTCAAAAGTAGCTTAAGTTGAACTGTCATTTTTGATGAAAATTTGTCGTAACTGTCGTTTTGGATCAAAACGAAGAGTGTCGTAGAGTCTTCCTCCTCTAGATAGTCGATTGTACTTTTTCCATTGTATTTGATTTGAATTGTTAATATTTGAAGTGTCGAAAATAGTTTTATATTCGAAATCGAAAAGTGTCAATTTAGTCTTCCTTTCATTTTGAAAAGAAATTGTCAAAGTGACGCTTTGAAGAAAATAGTTCAGATCTATACTTAGTTTTCCTTTTTTGGCATTCTCACATTAAGGAAATGAAAAACAAATACATGCATCTGCATTTTAATTTAGATTGTATGCAGAAAATGATTTACGAAAAGTGAATTTAGTGTGTGCTCTTTGGTCTCTGTTGAAAGAATTGTAATCTTCTTTCCTTAGTAGCTAGGCTTTTCATTGCTAAAAAAATAAATGACTATTTATCATTTTAGATTGCATATTTAGGAATTTTACATCTACATCATGCGGTGAACCTTGAAAGGCAAAATCCTAAGCAATATCAACTCTAAAATAAATCTCAATGAACATAACAACGCTTAGGAACCTAACACAACACATCTAGAGGTCTAGGCTAGAGATGTATTCCAGCGTCCTAAAACCTGGTAACTATCATTTTCATCGTAGGTTGGGTGATTCCTCATCTTTGATACAACAAGTGCTAGTACGGACTTGTATATATTGGGAGACCACAATAGTTTGATATCCTTTATCCATAGGAAGCCATGTCTGTCGCCCTATCGATCGCAATGCACTGAACACAACATTCGGGAAGATTGACTGTCGTACTGTTGATGCCTTGAAAATCGCTGCATCAATATCGCGGAAAACCACCTGGTCCAGACCTTAAAGGCAGCTCCTTTTCCTTTCGGTGTGGTGGCTCTGACTGGATATAATGGGACCAATTTCCCAACGATTTGTAAATAAGATGGATAAGTGGTTGGTTTTCTAATTTCTAATGGGAACAATGGATGATTTATTATAAAAGTAAAATAATATAACTAACTAATCTATCCTGGGAAATCTCTATTTTAGTGCAACTCTTAATGGTTCTTATTGAAAAGTAAGCATGTAGATGACTTTACTTTTAAACAAGAATATTCATTCATACGATAATTACTTTGTTCAAATAGTTGAACAAAGTAATAATTAAAAAATTATTGCATTGATTTTATATATCATTGACGCATATATAGATAAAAGATAAAAATTCTTGAATATTCAATAGTGATAAGTAAAAGAGATTGTTGTAAGAACTTTATGCATACATCAATAATAGCAAAAATGAATGAATGCTAGTTCACATAAAATAATGAAATAAAACATAGATAATAGTACCATATGTGTTCGAATCCTTCCAATCATGAATTTGCATTTGGATCCCACTCTCAAAACTTATAAATACTCTTATAGGAAGCAATAGTGCATACCAGACAAAAGTAATCTTCATTAAAAGCTTAGAATATAGGTCCAATTTCATAAAAATATATATTGGAAGCACAATAATGCAACTTCCAATCCATGTCTTAATATAAAAATTTTAGGAACCTTTCTAAAGACACAAAAGGGTCTATAAATACTATCTAAGCTAACTAACTATGAAATAAAAATGTTGTGAGGTGGTAGTAATCAAATCAAAAAATACATGAAAATCTGCCCGAAATAGATATGCTTGCAGTCGGTAAGGATGGTTCATTGCTTCGGCTAACTATCTTTTGGCTTGAGCTGGCATATGGCGAGCATCAGTTGCAATTCTGGAGGATGACTCATATGTGAATGAAGCTAGGCAGTATAGATGGCATCAGTAATTTTAGGAATCATGTAACCAATTGCATTTGTCAAGCATTTGATTGTTGTCCTTTGACTACATGGTTTCACAAGGAAGAACCAAAAAGTTTCCCATATTAAAGTTCGGATGCCCGTGATTAATCTCTACCTCTTCTCCAACTCCTGCTTCCATGTCTGCTCCAATGCTTTAACTGATGGCAATTTCCCTGGAGTACATTTTGAAATTAAATTTGACAAATAAAGAGTATCAGTAATTAATTCCACTAAATTACCAGTCGCTGATCTACATCTCGATGTTGCCCTTTCTTCCTTCATCAGTTGAGTTTTCCGCTCAAGGAATAGGATTTCCTTATGTTATTCTAGAATTCTATGCAGATTTGTGGCTTGTCCTTCCTTGGTTTCTTGCCAGGAAAGAAACGCTATTAGTGTTTCATCTGCTTGTTCCAACTTTTGTCTCTCGTCAACTAACTTATCAATCATAGACGACGAAATTTCACATATAGGAGGAATAAGAGAAATATTATTACATAAAAAGCCCAACTGAGTAGATAGTGCTTTAGTGATTTGGAGAGCCTCTGGTTTGAATTCCTCTACTTTAGGAAATTCTTTGAACCTTTCTATTTGTAATGACAATTGAGTGATCTGTTCATGTTTCGATTTGCTCAATTGTTCATTTATTTTCTTTAGTTTGTCCAATGCTTGAGATAGCTCTTTCTGCTTCTGCACTGCATGTTGGTCTATCCTTTGCTTCTCTTTTAGCAATTGCTATTTAATTCCTTGTTTGATTGCTTCTATGCTGATAATTGATGCTCTAAATGCTCTATCCTCTACTCTTTTCCTGTAGCTGTGTCTCTAGTGAGATGATCGCTTGATCCTTTTATTTAAGAAAATTGCTGACTTTCGGTACCTTGTCCATAGTAGCTGCTGTATATGCCCCAGCATACTGAGGGATATTAGTAATATCTTCGAAAGGGTTGACTTCCTCTATCCATACCACATTAGTTATTTCCATTTGTGTAGGTAAAAGAGAAGATTGATCAAGTTTTCTCTTTTTCCTTTGCCTCTTTATTACAGCCCTATGCTTAGGATTGTAAAAGACATCTAAGGGTGGTATTTTTTCTACACGTAGAACAATCTCATCGGAAGGGTTCTTTGTGTTGGCATTATGGTTCTAGTATGATTTCAGATGTTGTACTTGATGGCAAACACCCATGGCATGGCTCTCATTTTGATGAAAATAAAGAAGTACGCAGGAGAACAGTTCAGGAGGTGCGTACCCGCAGGTATGCCGTGCAGGGACCGCGTTCAAATACGCGGGTCACCCATTCATGGGGTGCGTACCCCAGTGCACACATTCCAAGGCAGCTAAGCGCCCACACGTGGGGTTTCTCAGTGGTATTTAGCCAGCAGTATTGGGTTATCATGGTTTTGGCCCGCGGTATTGATTATTTTATTATTATTATTGAGCCCCATGATCCTTGATTTGAGGAAGAGCTAGCCTATATAAAGCAAAGGAGATCATTTGGCTTAAGTATCTTTTTGTGTCTTTGAATATCTTAAGATCTGATCTATTGGGTTCTCGGTTCTTAAAAGATTGATTTATAAAGGAGAAGTCAGAAGCGAATTGGCGAAGGGTGATCTCTTGAGCACAAGTTCAGATCTGAGCATTTGAGGTTATTTCAGCCCTAGTCCAAGGTACGCAGAAGCGACGAAGGTTCAGTGCGTGGGTACGCAGAGGCGCCGAAGGTTAAGTGCGTGGGTACGCAGAGGCGCCGAAGGTTAAGTGCGTGGGTACGCAGAGGCGCTGAAGGTTATGTGCGTGGGTACGCAGAAGCGACGAAGGCTCAGTGCATAGGTACGCAGGGCAACAGTGGTTCAGGTGCGTACTTTCTGTAGCAGTACGCGGCGCGATTATTCTTCAGAGTGCGTACTTTCTGAGAAGTACGTGGCGCGATATTGTTTTTGGGTGCGTACAATACGCAGTTCAGTGAAAGGAGCAGAGCATGGCCACGCAGTCCAGAAGAAGGAGATCTGCGGGTATACGCAGAGAAGCAGAAGGTGAACTGCGTAGCGACGCAGGCCAGTAAGAGAAGAACCGCGTATCTGTGTTAAGATCTTCTGTTGGTTGAATTTTTCTGTTGGAAAGAAGTTTTGGGTTCTGTTCTGTTAATGTTGATCTGGTTATTACAGCTGACTGTATTATGTACATGTACTTGATGATCATTTGATGTATATGGATCCAGTTTGAAAATTTATGAAAAGTGATCCTTGAAAAGAAGTAGGG
>APFE030569472.1:234757-325390 GCA_000404065.3 Pinus taeda
ATTGGTACGAATTGGGACAATATATTCATGAATATCTATAAATAAAGTGGGCCAATAATACCCAACATGAATGATTTTGTGGGTTATTGTATCAGCTCCAAAATGTCCTCCTGCCAGACTGCCATGTAGTTCCTGCAATACCTTTTACACTTCAAGTTTTTCTAAGCATCTTAACAAAATTGAATCATAATTCCATCTAAACAACACATTATCAATAATAAAAAAATTATTTACCTTTAGTGTTATGGCATGTTTATTTCTATAGGAAAGATTATAAGGAGTGTACCCATTTTTTAAATAGAATATCAAATATGCATATTAGGATTCAGGATTGATGGTACTTATCTCATTGATTTCTTCAATATCGTTTGTGCCTTCATGTTTCTAAATATTAGAAGCTCCTGCTAACAATCCGCAAAAACGTGGGCCTTTGACAATCTTCACTGGTTTTATGTCCAAATCAGATTCCTATAATATTGTGACCCAATTTTCCCTTTTTTCACCTAATTCCCTTTGAACTAATAACTGTCTTACTGCTGAAAAAGGGACTATAACTTTTGTATGAGATTTTAAGAGAAAGGGTTTGAAATGTTTAATGGCTTTATATACAACAACGGCTTGTTTTTCAACTTCAGAGTAATTGAGTTCAACACCTTGAAGGTTTGAACTATAAAATGAAATTGGCGCTTCCAAGTTTTGATTATTGATTTGTGTTAGCACTGCTGCGTAAGATGAATTAGATGCGAGAGTATATAGAATGAAATGATTTGAAAAATCAGGAGTGTTTAATGGAGGAGCATTTATGATTGATTGCTTGATCGAATCAAAATATTCCTTTCTATATGTCCCCATTTAAACACTGAATTCTTCTTAATCATGGTTTTTAATGGTAAAACAATCTATGAAAAATCTCGTACAAACCTTTTTAAAAAATTAATCTAGTTTAAAAATGATTGCATTATTTTTTTATTATGTGGAAATGGAATATAAGAAATCTCTTTGATTCTATTTGGATCAATATAAATACCATCCTTTGAGACAATGAAACCCAAGAGCTAACCTTGGTCAAGAGCAAAAAAGGAATATTTTGGATTAAGTTAAATACCATAACTTTTGCAGCATTTAAAGATTTGTTTCAATGATGTAAATGATTTGATATTTTTTTAGATAACACAGTAATATCATCCAAATAGACAACTACTGATTTGTTGATTAGTCCTTTGAATGTGATGTGCATTGCTCTTTGAAATGTAGCTCCAACATTGATTAATCCAAAAGGCATTTTTTGATAGGTGTAAGTTCCCCACTTGGTTCTAAAGGTAGTCTTAAGTCTATCATCAGGGTGGACCAAGATTTGATTATACCTTGAAAAACCATCTAAGAAGGACATTAATTTAGAACTAGCTACTGAATGGAGAGTTTGGTCCATGGTAGGTAAAGGAAAGTTATCCTTTTGACTTGCTTTATTAAGATTTCTAAAATCAATACAAATTCTAATGTCACCATTTTTCTTCTTTACTGGGACCATGTTGGACACCCAATTTGAATGTCTAACAAGAAAAATTATATTAGCTTTCATGAGTTTTTTAATTCAACTTTTATTTGGCTCTCTAAGTTAGGATAGATCTTCCTTAATTTCTGTTGTACTAGTTTTTCTTCTGATATCATCGGAATTGTATGTTGTATGACAGATGTATCATATGTTTTCAAATCATCATATTTCCAAGTGAAGACATTTTTATATTTGTGCAATAATATTATAAATGAAATTCTTTCTTTTGGTGTAAGTCCTAATCCCAAATTGATGTTTTGTGGATTCTCCTCAGTACCAAGGTTTATTAATTCAAATCTCAAGTAGAACTTTGAAGCTTTGAATTAGTAACCTATTTAAACTTATCTTTAATGTCATAAAGATCCTCAAGTTTGACCACTGATTTGGTTATTGACTTATTTCAAGCTTTTCCTTCATTTGAAGATCATGTTCACTTTCATTAATAATTTGATCATCATAGGACTTATCAGAAGTTAAGAAATTTAAAATGTCATCATCATGATTGAACACTCACCAGTTAGTGACATTGTCAAGAATCGATGGCTTGAAAATTAATTCTACTGAAAACCTATTAGGGTTGTAATCTTCAGATGGCAGGAGCTTAGAAGCAACATTACCTAGCAAATCTGCTGAGTCATTCTGAGATCTTGGGATGGGATAAATATTAAATGCTAGAAAATGAGACACAAGGTCTTGAACGAAGGATTGATAATGTTTAAGGTGACTAGAAAAGCAATGTACAATATTTCTAACTTGTCTTATAACAATTTCAGAGTCACCGAACACTTTCAAATATTGAACTTTAAGACTGATGGCTTTATAAAGTCCTTGAATCAAGGTTTCATATTTAGCAGTATTGTTTGTGCATTCAAATTCTAATATGCATGATAACATAGTCTTTTCTCCCTCAGGACTAACTAAAATACATCCTTCTCCTACACCTTCATCAGATTTAGACCCATCAAAATATAATGACCAAAATAAAGGTTTATCTAGAGTTTTATTTACAGTTTCCTCAACAATTTTAACACACCTTGATGTATTTGTTTGGGAAAAAATTTCAATTTGAGATGCGAAACTATTAACTGAGAAAGGTGATGTTTGAGAAGTAAAATTTCCAAAGAATGATTCAGATGAATAGTTACCCATAATATTGTTGTTAAATGCTATTGGCTGGTTTTCTTGTTCAAACTCAGTAATAGTATGAGTCATATGTTTCTCCTGATCAATCTTGATTTGATTTGGCTTTCCTTTATAAGGCAGCCACATGTGTGACAAATCAGTGGAAATATAACCATGAAGTTTCTTAGACCAGTCTCTACTTAAAATCAAGCCATACAACTCAGGAATATCAACGATTAAGATATTAATTCTCTGAACAACTTTTGGGTCAGATGATAACCTAATGGTAACTAATTTATTTCTCCTAATACTTGGAACTTAGTTCTATCCAACTGCACAATATGAATTGCAGACTTTTGGGGATCAATGTTCAGTTTAAAAAAACTGAGGCTAGCATTATATTCGAAGAAGCCCCTAAGTCTATTAAGCAATTCAAGAGATTTCTATTATAAATTTCGTAGGTCAAGAGAAAGGGAGGAGTATGGGAATTTGATCTATCTCTGATTAGAACAACATCAATGGCTTCTACCCTACTAGGAGGTGGTTTACCTATTTCATTAACAACTTTGGAAAATATAGCATTTTGAAGAGGGGAAGAAGGTACTGCATCTAACTCCTTCAGTAGCAATTTTTGTTGATGTTTCAGTTTACTAAGCTCAAACATTGTGATATTTGCCTTTGTTGTCTTCATGTCTTCAATAATGTTGTAATCCATAGAATCTATAACTACTAATGTTTTAGATGTTGAAGGTGGATTTGACGCTGATGACTGATTTTGAGAAGTTAATGTTGTAGACTTCTTTGTGGGAACTTTTTCTTGAGTAGTAGTACATGTATTCCTTTTCTTTTAAGTTATTTGAACAAGTTTAGGAGTACCCTTACTCCTGGTAGTTATAGGGAAAGCTTCTATTCATTTTCTGTATCAGAATTAGGCAAGATAAAGTCCCACATCCCATGACATTCTACAATTACCTCTTCTTCAATTTTTTAGATGATAAGATTGTCTCTTCTTCTCCTTCCTCTTCAGGATATGAGTCTGCATTGGATATAGCATTTGGTGGCTTTGATTCAGGTTTCTTAAAATTTCTAAATGGCCTTTTTGTTGAAGTCTCAGCTACTTTCTTCTTGATTTCTATCATTTCATTTGACATATTTTTGAGAACTTCTTAGAGACCTTCCATATTGTAGGGATCTTTAGCTACTTTCTTCTTGGAATTATCTTTTAAGGAGACTTTTTTTGATTTTCTTTCTTCAAGAACAACTTTCTTTTCTAAGGCAATGATGCATTTCTCTACAACAAGTGCCTCTTTCATATTTTCTGCTAGAGTTGGTTTTGCAGCTCTATATACAAAGATAGCTATATTTGAAGGTAAAGATATTATATACCATTCACTTCTAATTTGCTCACTAGGTTTAGAGGCAGTCAGAATCTTATTCAAGATTTTATTAAACTGTGAATTGAATTATTTTATAGGTTCTTTAGATTCTATCCTAAGATTCGAAAGATCATTGATTAACTTCGCTAGAGATCTGTCATCACCATATTTAGTTAAGAATTGTTCGTGAAAAATGTTCCAACTAGTAATGGATCCTGATGGCAAGGAAAAGTACCAAGACCCAGTTGATCCTTGTAAGGTATAAGGGAAAAGCCCAACAACCACATCTTCCTCTGTAACTCCTTTTAAGTTAATTGACAACATAAAGTTGTTAATATGCTCATCGACCTGTATGCCTGCATCTGGATTAAATTTCGACAACCTTTTTTCAGGATGAGTTGGCAATGGGTTTAATGGTATAGGCATCATGACTACACCAGGATTATTCCATGGATTCTATGCCATTGTCGAACTACTACCAGATGACAACGCCGATGAAGTTCCAGATGATTGGGAAGGAGCAGATATTGAAGTTTGAGGAGGTTGAGAAACAGATGTTGAAGTTCCAATTCCCTGTTAAACAACAATCTAGAGTGGAGGAGTGGATGGTTGACTTCACACTAGAGAAGATGAAATGGACAATGATGATGAGAAAGTTTCACTATCAGATCCTTCAATTTTTTTCCTCGCCCGTTAACTTTTAGGCAGAGGTAACTCAGTAGGTCAATACCAGCTTTTCACTTTGAAGTCTGGTGAGAGGGTGAGAAGGAATGAATTGTGAAGTTATACAGCCTTGAGATAACTCATATTTCTGTGGGGATATTGAGAATCCTTGAAGTTTATGGATGAGAGATTGTATTTCAGGAGACTCTGGAGTTAATCATTTTGGGATATTTTGGGATTGAGCAGTGGTTGTTGTCTCCTCTACTTCTTGCTTGGAAACTGGAGTTCCAGTTTGCAAGGGAGAAGTCGAAGGTGAGGTGGAGGGAGATTTACTCTTGGAATGGGTTGTAGATTTGGGTTTGCTCACCATTCACAGTTCTTGCCCTCCTTCTAGCACCAAAAATGTTGATGCCTCGAAAATCGCTACATCAACATCGGGGAAAACAACCCGATCTAGACCTTAAAGGCAGCTCCTTTTCTGTTTGCTTTGGTGGCTCCGATTGGATATAATGGGACCAGTTTCCCAATGATTTCTAAATAGGATGGATAAGTAATTGGTTTGCTAATTTCTAATGGGAATGATGGATGATTTATTCTAAAAGTGCAATAATATAACTGACTAATCTATCCTGGGAAATCTCTATTTTAGTGCCACTTATAATGGTTCTTATTGAAGAAGTAAGCATGTAGATGACTTTACTTTTAAACAAGAATATTCACTCATATGATAATTACTTTGTTCAAATAGTTGAACAAAGTAATAATTAAAACATTATTGCATTGATTTTAGATATCATTGATGCATATATAGATGAAAGGTAACAATTCTTGAACATTTTATAGTGATAAGTAAAAGAGATTGTTGTAAGAACTTTATGCATACATCAATAATAGCAAAAATGAATGAATGCTAGTTCACAAAAAAGAATGAAACAAAACATAAATAATAGTACCGTATGTGTTCAAATCCTTCCAATCATGAATTTTCATTTGGATCCCGCTCTCTAACTTAGAAATACTCTTATAGGAAGCAATAGTGCATATCAGACAAAAGTAATCTTCATTAAAAGCTTAGAATACATGTCCAATTTCAGAAAAATATATATTGGAAGCACAATAGTGCAACTTCCAATCCAAGTCTTAATACAAAATGTTTAGGACCCTTTCTAAAGACATGAAAGGGTCTATAAATACTATCTAAGCTAACTAACTATGAAATAAAAATGCTGTGAGGTGGTAGTAACCAAATAAAAAATACATGAAAATCTACCCGAAATAGATATGCTTGCAGTCGTTAAGGATGGTTCATTGCTTCGGCTGACTATATTTTGTCTTGAGCTAGCATATGGCGAGAATTGGTTGCAATTCTGGAGGATGACTCATACATGAATGAAGCTGGTCAATATAGCTGGCATCAATAATTTCAGGAATCATGTAACCAATTACATCGGTCAGGCATTTGATTACTGTCCTTTGACTATATGGTTTCACAAGGAAGAACCAAAAGGTTTCCCATGTTAAAGTTTGGATGCTTGTGATTAATCTCTGCCTCTTTTCCAACTCTTGCTTCCATGTCTCCTCCAATGCTTTAACTGATGGCAATTTCCCTAGAGTACATTCTGAAATTAAATTTGACAAATAAAGAGTATCATTAATTAATTCCACTAAATTACCAGTCGCTAATCTACATCTCGATGTTGCCCTTTCTGCCTTCAATAGTTGAGTTTGCCACTCAAGGAATAGGATTTCCTTGTGTGATTCTAGAATTCTAGGCAGATTTGCAACTTGTCCTTCCTTAGTTTCTTGCGAGGAAAGAAACTATGTTAGTGTTTCATCTACCTGTTCCAACTGTTGTCTCTTGTTAACTGACTTGTCAACCATAGATGAGGAAATTTCACAGAAAGGAGGAATAAAGAAATATTATTACATAACAAGCCCAACTGAGTAGATAATGCTTTAGTGATTTGGAGAGCCTCCGATTTGAATTCCTCTACATTAGGAAATTCATTGAACCTTTTTATTTGTAATGACAATTGAGTGATCTGTTCATCTTCAGTTTGTTCAATGCTTGAGATAGCCCTTTCTGCTTCTGCACTGCATGTTGGTCTATCCTCTGCTTCTCTTTTAGCAATTGCTCATTTAGTTGCTCGTTCGATTGCTTATGTGCTACTAAATGCTGCTCTAAATGCTCTATCCTCTATTGTTTTTCCTGTACCTATGTCTCTAGTGAGATGATCACTTGATCCTTTTCTTTAAGAAAATTGCTGACTTCTGATGCCTTGTCCATAGTAGCTGCTGTATATGCCCTAGCATACTGAGAGAGCTTAGTAAGATGTTTGGAAGGGTTGACATACTCTCTCCATACCACATTAGTTATTTCCATCTGTGTAGGTAAAAGAGAAGATTGATCAAGTTTTCTGTTTTTCCTTTGCCTCTTTATTACAGCCCTATGCATAGGGCTGTAAAAGACATCTAAGGGTGGTATTTCTTCTACATGTAGAACAATCTCATCGGAAGGGTTCTCTGGAATTATTTCAACATTTGTTTGAGTCATGGATGGGCCGCTAGTTCCTTCAGATGGAACTGTATTAGTTGTTGTCTTCTGTCCAGTTGTTGCTTCAGGTGTACTAAATCCCTGCAAACTCATAATGTTGCTGATAATTGAGTCAAACTATTGCTATTCCTTGAGTAGTTTGGGATCAATATTAATGTCTGAATCAATAAGCTCACTACCCTTTTCTTTTTCTTGCTCCTACTCTGGTGTTTTCTCTTTCTCAGGAACTTTTTCCACTACAGGGGCTTTGTCAAAAGTTTGCTGTTCAGTTTCGCTTGACTGGACTATCGGGGTTCTGTTTAACAGGTCTAAACGCAGAGTTTGCAACCTCTAATCTCTAAGCATATTAAATGTTTCTAGCCCTTCATCTTGATATCTCATCTTGGCCAATGTTTTAACTTGAAATAATGATTCAGTTGAGGAAAATAAATCATCAAATTAATCGTCCTTATGATCAAACTTAGCAAGTTTGGCTTGAGATATAACATTATAAGCAGTCTTTCTTGGATCCTTTGGCCTGTTAGGAATTATGGCCAGATTCAGCATTAGGATCTTTTCTATCTCCTTCTTTACATGCTTATAGTCATGTAGAGTGAAAATTCCACACAGTAAAGGAAGTTTGGCCAAATATGCTTCTTTGAATCCTTAAGGGTTCTGGATGTCCCTTCTACTGTTATTTGGTAGGCCAACTTGCGAGCTAACAATTTATCAAGCACATACAAGAGAAGAACATGGGGTTTAGTAAGGCTACCAAAAAGCCTTATGTAAGTAAATTTCTCCTCCCTGAACCAACTGCCTGAACCAACTGCCTACTCCTGTTAAATCAATTTCTGCTTTCGGGGATATCCTTGTGGTAGGTTTATTAAAAATAGAATAATATATAAGGAGAATAAAACCATTGCAAATTTTATACAAATGATTTTTGTAATTTGCCTTCCATAGCTACTGGTGATAAATATGGATTGGATTCAGGTCTTGAGGAGTCCATTTCCACCTAAGTATTGGATATTCAGAATTAAAGCAAATGGTATCCATTATATAAGCAGTGTAATAGAACGGGGGAATAATCTGGGAAGTTGTATGTGCATTTGTCTTGTACTCTAAAATTGTTGTGGCTAGTTTATCGGACAAGAGATTAGCCCAATCCATCACATAACCGTTGATTGCAGCGTCCATTATGGGAACCATTTCTATGGTGAACTTGGCCGAATCATGCATTGCCCACATCCTACACATCATAGTCCCGAAATACCAATAAGGAGAAGTTAAAGAGTCAACATAGTACTTACCCGATGACTCGTTCTTGTGCTTTTCAGGGAAATTTCTCCATTGATTTATCGAGGTTGACTCTGAATTGTTCTCCTTTGAAAATGCCTCCAAGAATGCCTTGTTGTATCACTTTTCAGGTCGAGGTAAGTGGTACATTTTCATGAGATCCTCAGGTTGAAATGAACCAAATATCCTCCCATCAACTGTGCAAACGTTTCTGTGAGAGACTGGAATTTTCTTCACCACCCATCTCACTACATCCATATATGGAAGGATTTTAGCTCGTGCTGCTATTCTGTGTAGATAGGAACAAGGCAATTCTTTAAGAGTTCCTTCCGATTTGTTAGTGGAATCGATTGTGGCTTCCTCTAATAATTCCTCAAGGTCCTTGAATTCTATTAGATTGTAAATGCTCTCTAAGCTTGTGTTCCCTAGACCAAGGCACGTCGTATTTGAGATTAATCCTTTCTTGCTTTGTTTAGGATCTTTGACTGGATGAGCTGCTGCTGTAGGAGCCACTTCTATGGACTTCTTTGATTTCTTTCCCGTTTTCTTTGGTTGTCTAATTTCGAAAGAATCCTACTCAAATTGTAGCAAACAATGATACAAAGAAAATGTTGCTACAAGCTAATATGATAATGAATAAAATTACGTCGATTGGCATAAAATACAATATAGTTAAGGATTACCATAGATGAAATCCTTTGAAAGGTTCACCCTCAACTACAATATTGAATAGCCGTTTAAACTGTCGATCATGGTGAATATCATCATAAATGCCCATCACATTGCCCATATTCGAAATGATTGTTTCAAGCATTCCTTAGATTTTAATGATCAATGATCAGCAATAAATCGCTTATCGGCGATCGGGAGTGTCAAAGAAAAGGCTTTTAAGATTTTCTTTAAATATTTCCAATCACCGAAACGTGATACAATATAATGCATGCAAGCTTCCATCACTATTTTTGCTTTTCGAGGTGTGTGCCTAATTAATAAATCGCAGTCGAGATTTGACATGGGCTTTATCCATTTATTATGTGACTCTGCCGAGTGCCAATCGCTGATTGCAATTAGCTTTATCGCATCAGGAGTTTTGGCTAGGCCTCTTCAAATGTTCCTTTATTGTTGTCATAGCCGAATCACCGATTGCAAATTGCGATTATCTTTATCACATTAGAGGAATTAAGGGGCTTTGCTTTATTGTGCGTTGGCATTTGTTTTCCCTAATTTGTCGATAGCGATTATCTTTTCGGGTCGGAGGATTGGGCGATTTTATTTTTGTGTGTTTCTTTTAATATTGCGATATGTGATCTCCGATAGCTTTATCGCAATATAGAATGATTTTTTTATTATTATAAAGGAAACACTTTATTTCTTATTTAAAAGATTATATAAAACAATTTATTTACATCGGGGGTTTTTAACAAGGATTTTCTTATGATGAGGTACATACCATTTTATTCACACATCTAACTAGGTTTATATTTTAAGGGACCCATTTCATTTTAAGATTTTGTATAAAAATTTTATGAAATGGGGGGGTTGTTGTATAGCACAACACGTACATAAGTCCTTGGTAATTTCTCTTTAATTCACCACCAAGGTGTATATTGTAGTTTTGCGATTAGTTTAGTAATCCCTCTGTCTAGATTTCGAGAGTAGTCATTTTCATTCTTTTTCAGCTCCATAAAAGAAAAGGTCCATCTAAGCACTTGTCACTTCAGGTTCGTTAAAAATTGAAGGCGACTAGAGTCATCTTTAGCTTTTTATCGACTCTTAAATATTGGAAAAGCAAAGTTCTGTAAAAGCATCACTAAAACTTATTTAATTCGGAGTAAAATTTTCCCCTTTTTAATTTTGAGTTGATCAAGTAATCTGCAATCATGGAAGAAAGTCAATCAAAACCTTGTTGTTCATAGAGACTAGAGAGTCAACCATCTTTGACTCCAAAAGCGAATCCATTCTGGGCAAAATTGTCTCATTTAACTCAGTTCACTTCTTCTGGTTTATTTGAAACTTGTGTTTCGACATCATCAGAGACTACAGTTACTTTGATCATTTCTAGTACATTTTCCTTTAGAGAAGAAGTTCCGCAGTTACAAGAGGACATTAGAATTGATCCTAGTGTAACAGTAGACACTTCTATACCTAAAACAGCTCCATATAAGGTTGATCCAGAAACTGAAGTTCACTTACCTGAACATCTAGGAGTAGAGTTCCAAAATTCAGAAGGTGTCACCCCTCCAGTGCTTGCTACTGCAGAAGCTATACCTTCTTTGGATCCATAAATATTTTACAGACACCACAGTCTACCTTTTCCACTTGGACTAATTGCTATAGAAGAGATAGTAGAGGATCTTCCATCCAGTACTCAATTGCACTTTGGAACTTGGATCTACTTATATCCTTCTACTACTGAAGTTAGTTCTTTTAATCATCCTTCATCACCAGTTCCTATTGAATCGTTAGGAAATATTTTGGATAAACTAAATATGTTTGGGTAACCATTAACATCTAGGATTGTGTCATCTGATATAGCCACAACAGAACTCCCTGCTGCCACTTCGACGATGTTTGCCGGTATACCATCTGTCCCAACTAGTTATCAGTCACTAGATGGAGTCCACCTAGGAACTGTTTTGACGACATGTTATGTTCCTATTTGTTCCTCTGGGATCCTATTTGTCATTTCCTATGTTGAAGCTCAAAAAATTGATCCTGCATACCAATTTCAATTTGGGCAGCCCAATCTTCAAAGGCCCATCTATCCTTTGAGCACTGGATTTCCACCATATGGGAGGAAGTATGCATTTTCATTGTTCCCTCCTAGAGAAAAATCATATGAGAGCTCACAACAAAATTCAGGTCAAACTGGAGTTACATCCAGTGGTTGGGTACCAATACTGCCTCAACAGCAAAGGGTTGTATATTCAATGCAACCAGCCCAACCTGTGTCAAACATTACCACTACACCTGCTATTGTGACTGTGTTGTAAGTACAAGAACAACCTGTTGTATGTCAACCCCAAGTCTCTCAAGTTGCAGTACAATAGCCTCTTGTCCCTACGGCTCAATCACAACCTTAAATTAGTGCTTCCTTAACTGGAATGACTCAGGATCAAACGGGTACTATCACTCCGCATTTTGGTCAATCATCTAGTATTGGGCAATAGCAAATGGTTCAACAACCATGGCTGGTGCAATATTAGCAACCACAATTCCAACAAGCTTACTGAGGACCTAAGCAGCAAGGATTTGTAGGTAATGGGCAACTGCATTTTCAAAACAATTATATATAAACATACTATAATGGTTATGCCCATCAACCTTATCATAGTTATCAGCATCAGATACACTATGCTGGTATGCAAAGACCTACTACTCAGGTGATCCCATCCTATCCTTGGTATGCTTCGCCAAACCTATATCAACAATTGCCTCTTGTGGCAACTCTAGAATTACTAGATCTGAACCGGCTGACAAATGATCCAATTTCTTACACCCCTTGGTGGCCAGTGATTCCTCATAAACTTCCCTCTGATATTCCTAAATTCAATGGAAATCCAGGTGAAGATCCATTGAATCACGTAATGACTTTTCATTTGTGGTGTTCATCTAACATCGTCAATGATGATTCAATTAGGCTTCACCTTTTTCAGCGAACGCTAACTGGCCCGGCAGTGAAATGGTACATTGAATTGCCTAGAGCTTCATTTGATAACTTCAATGCCCTTTCCACTACCTTTTCAACCTACTTTCAATTACCCATAAGGTACGAAATGGGAATCAAACTCCTTACCAACTTTAAGCAGACAACAGCCACTCACATATCTGATCATATTCATGAGTGGCGACGTTGTAGTCGAATGGTAAAGATGTATGTTCTTGATCAGCTTGTATCTGAGTGGTTTATTTTCATTGTTACCTTCTATTACTGAAGATGTGGCAAAAGGAGGAGTTGTCACTGAAGAGCAAGTCATTGCTCATGTGCAATATTTAGACTTGATCTATAATCAGTTTGACATGCTCTATGACAAAATCCCTGACACTCCTAGACCATAATTTTCCATTTGTCCCCCTCCTAAATCAAACAAGGACTCTCATGCCGGTGATGGCGTGATTGGTACCTTAAGTATGCAAACCACAAAGGCTCCATCCGATAAAGCCCTTGTAGTTTCTAGTCAAAAAGCAAATGACAAAATTCTTGCCTCGGAGGTTAATGCTATGTCATCTGACAAGGGAAAGAAACAAAGCAACTAGGGGGCAAGAAGAAAGGGAAAAACAAAAAGAAGAAACAGGAAGTTTCAACTCCTAAGAAACCTTCTGGAAACCCTTTTGGGAAAAAGAAACCTAATCAGACATGTTTCATATGTAATGAGGACCATTATATGAAAAATTATCCACATAGAGCTGAGGTCAAGAAATTTTTTAAAACTTCAAGTACCTCAGTAGGATTGACTGATCCATTTCCAAACCCAGAAAGTAAACTGGTTGCTATCGACCATGCTTCCCCATCCCAAGTTCTTATGTTATTCATCTCAAAACAAAAAAATGATGCTTTGATATCGACAAGGAATAAAGATTATGGGACTCCACAGATGTCGAACAACAAGGCTACAGATCAACCCAGTAGTTCGACAATAACTTCGTTAGAAGTTGTGCCACCCATAATTCCTGAACTAACTATAAAGCCACCAAAGGGAGTAGTACATAAATTGACATTTAATCCTCATGCTCGAGCAACACAGAATTATAATATAGTGGAGGATCTGGCTCAATCGCCATCCGCTATGTCGACTCTTGAAGTACTGCAGAATTGCCCCTCCTAAAAGCAGGTTTTTTATCAAAAATAGGTGGGATTGACCCAACGGATTCCATTCTTGTGGCCTTTAACCATAAAGGATATGAACCTCAGTTACCAGCCCAACTCGCTTTCCTTATACAAGTAAAAACCCTTAACAAAACTGTTCACCGAACAATCATTGATGAGGGGGCATTTACCTGTATTATGTCAATGAGTTGTTGGAAAACTTTAGGCTCACCACCCTTGTCACGATCCGCAATGACATTAGAAACATTCGATGGAAGAACGTAAACTCCGTATGGGATATTAAGTAACTTGCAAGTTGAACTGGGGGGCAAGATAATAGAAATTGAAGTCAAGGTCATCGATGGAAACCTTGACTACAATATCTTACTGGGAAGGCCCTGGATTTATGCTATGGCTGCTGTTGTATCAACATATTTTAGAAAGATTTCATTTTCCTTCCAAGGTGGAATTACAATTGTTGACCAACAAACCTTTTCCTCATGGAAGCTCTCAATCTCTTCAAAATGTCGGAGTAGGTCTCCTAAAAGACCCCACCTTAATGGGTACTTTTGCCCTCTCACCTTCTAGTAATCTAGCGGAAGTGGCCACAGTGGAAACCTGTCATATGATATCTCTTACATCATCAACGATTAAGAATAATTCTAAACATTTTGATAATATGGATCATCGCTAGGTGTTAACCCCAACCCCCATAGAAATTTTGTAGCAATAAATTTTCTGGGCCTGGGCGGCAAACACAATTCAACACTCATCGAGTGTTTGGATAGACAGGTCTCTAGAGTATGGAACCTCCTTTGATCCTTGGTCTCGTATACATTCTAGAGATGAAGGAATCATCAAGTCAATGATGATAGGACAGGCACCCTAGAAATATCACCACTATCGTTCCCACCTGCAAGATAACAATGAAGATTATTCTAGCAACCTTAATCATCCTTTAGTCTTTGATTTTCTATCGAATACTATAAACATGGTGGATTCTGAGCAAAATCTGTCCAATATTGAAGAGACTATCGCCATTAATATCTCAACCAAACCTAATGTTGTAGAGAATATTCATGTCGGCAAATCTTGTTCTACTTCAGAATTGAAGATATACTGCGCTCTCTTTCGTGAATTTAGAGATGTCTTCGCATGGTCATATGAAGAAATGCCATGAATTGACTTGAGTATTGTTGAACATGAAATAAGGATGTATCTAAATGTCAAACCAGTATGACAATAGCTTCGACTGATTCACTCGAAGAATGTCGCTGCCATTAAGGCAGAAGTTGAAAAACTTTTACATGCTGGTTTCATTTACCATGTTCCTCTAAATGATTGGGTATCGAATATTGTTCCTGTGATGAAAAAGCAAGGAACGATTAGAGTGTGTGTCGATTACAGGGATGTAATCAAGCTTGTCCAAATGAAAACTACCCTACACCCTTCATCGACCAGATAATTGATGAATGTGACGGATGCGAAATCTTTTCATTTATGGATGGATTTTCTGGATACAATCAAATCAATATCCACCCACAGGACTAGTCAAAGACTGTATTTATATGTCCATGGGGAACATTTGCGTATTGTAAACTACCTTTCGGTTTGAAAAATGTAGGGGAAACTTTTCAGAGGGTAATGAACTATGCCTTCCATGACATCAAACACGTCGTTCAACCGTATCTCGACGATCTACTAGCTCATTCGCGAAAGTGGACTAACCATCCACAACATTTGAGAGCTATATTTCTGTGTTGCCAACACTACAAGATATGACTCAACCCACACAAGTGTGTGTTTTGTGTCGGTTCTGGTAGATTACTTGGTTTCGTAGTTTCTAAGGATGGAATTCAACTCGACCCATGTAAGGTTCAAGCAATTATTGACATGCCTCCACCTTCAAATTTGCTTCAGATTCAAAAACTCCAAGGGAAAGCAAAATTTCTAAGGAGGTTCATTCCAAATTACGCCAAACTTGCTAAAGGTTATACACGTCTTTTGAAAAGAGAAGTACCCTTCAACTTGGATCAGGTTGCGTAAGCTTCCTTTGATGCTTTAAAGGATCCCTAGTAAAAACATCATTAATGTATGCTCATGACAATAAAAAAGAGTTTAAGTTGTATCTCGCTGCTATAGATATAGCCATCGTAATCGTTTTAATACAAGAATACAATGGAATAGAACATCCGGTATATTATTTAAGCCACAACTTAAATGATACAGAAAGTAAATACTCCTATGTTGAAAAGCTAGCTCTAGTAGAGGTTCAAGAAGTACAGAGATTTCAACACTATATACTCTTTCGCAAAACTACCATTATGTCAGATTGCAACCCTATGACCTACATTTTGTTGCGTCAATTGCTAGGGGGAAAATATTCAAAATGGATAGCCATCTTGCAAGAGTTTGATCTAGAATTCACCAAATCCAAATCAAAGAAATCTCTAGTTTTCGTGGAGTTACTCTGTGACCTCCCATCGTTGTCCAATGATCCAACATCTAAAGCATCAATCATGGATGAAAATCTATTTATGATATTGTCAAGAAATCCGTGGTATGGAGATATACTGATCTATCTCCAAACCTAAACCTGTAGGCCTAACACCTCTCGCTCTGAACAATGACATACTCGATACCAAGCCAAAGATTACATGATTGTCGGTGATACACTTTACTGTCGTGGTGTCGATAGAGTCCTACAAAGGTGCCTCACGCATGAGGAGGCCAAAAAAGTCCTGAATGATCGTCATTCAGGTGCGTGTGGGGGGCATCGTTCTAGTTACACTACGACACAAAAAATATTACAAGCTAGTTACTTTTGGCCCACTATATTCAAAGACTGTATAATTGCAGTCAGAAGTTGCCGTGCTTGTTAGATTTTCGACCACAAAACCAGATTACCACCTGCACCGATGCATCCAGTAGTCACATTTGGGCTATCCACTAAATGGAGCATAGATTTCATGACATGTAACCCCACCTCGGCTGGGGGGCATGGGCATATCATAGTTGTGGTCAACTATTTTACAAAATGGGCCGAGGAGATGCCTACATTAAACAACAGTGGTGAAATGACTATTCTTTTCTTTTTCAATCATGTAGTCTCTAGATTTGGTGTTCCAGAGGCTATAGTCACAGATCATGGATCACACTTTCACAATCACATGATGGTTGAATTGGCTGCCAAATTAGGACTGTCCCATGATAGTTATACTCCATATTATCTATAGGCTAACGGACAAGTTGAGGCCATCAACAAAGTCCTGAAGTGCATGTTGCAAAGAATGATTGGAGTCCACAAATGGAATTGGCATTTAATCCTATACTCAGCTCTATGGGCATATAGGACATCGGTGAGAAATGTGACCGGATCTACGCCCTTTCAGTTGGTGTATGGCCTAGAAGTTGTCTTACTAATCCAGTGTGAAATTTCATCTCTCAAGCTCGCAATCGATCTACTTCCCGAAACTTCGGAGGAAGAGGCTCATTTCTTGGAACTAATCCACTTGGATGAAACCCATCGTGATGTTGCATTGGCTAATGAAGCTCATATGAAATGTGTCAAAGCGTAATTTGACAAAAATGTCAAGCCTCTCATCTTCTCAGAAGGTGACTTGGTCTTGTTGTATGATTAGGGCTCTGATAAATTGAGAGCAGGTAAGTTCAAACCATTATGGATGGTCCCCTATGTTGTTAAATGAGTATTGGGAAAAGGAGTCTCCGCGCTGGTAGATTACGATGGGATTCCACTGTTGCAACCCCAAAACATGTTGTATCTTAAGCGCTACTATGCTTGATTAAGTGTAGTAATCTCTTAGTAAATATGCTTTTGTTGCTTTTTTTTTCGTTAAGAGTTGTCATTTTGGTTAGGTAATCCACTTTTCATTTGTTGCAGATGTTGGACTATTTGGAAACATTCATTGGGTATGCTGATGGAGCTAGTCGTAGTACACAAAACCTATCTTCTACAGCTTGGACTATTTTTTATCCAAGCGACGAGTTAGTGAGTTTCAGGGGGATATGTATTCGTCGATCAACAAACAACATTACTAAGTACAATGTGTTGATGGAGCTTCTCTCCAATGCCATTTCACATGGCATATGCCAACTTGTTGTCAAGCTAGATTCTCAACTCATCATTCTACAAATTACTGGCATCTGTTCCATTTGGAGCCCAACTATCTATCATATGTTCCTAAGAGTCAGGATTTTCGAAAGGTAGTTTGATTCCATTCAATATCAACACATTTCCAGAAACTTAAACACATTAACGAATTCATTAGCAAATTATGTGTTAGATAGACATTTGCAGAATTTGTAAAGAAAAGCATTTCACATTAACATTTGCATCAGGATCACATAACTTAACCAAAATAAAACTTCGAAAATCAAAAATATATAACTGTTTATAGTTTTTACATTTTTTTTTTTGTGTCAAAGACAAAATCGGTCATATGACCAAGAAACTCAAAAATGAATGCAGAAAAGCACCCTAGACTAATGGTGCTTGTGATAACATGTCACCGGCTGTGCGATCATACGCAAGAGCCTAGTCCATCGACTCAGCAAGCCAGTAGTATGGCGCTGTAACCTCAGAGGTAACTCGTCGGTCCTCACATCCTGAATACAAAGAGTGAGACCCTCAATCTGATCCTGTAGCACTGCCAGGGTCTCCGCTATGTCCAAATCACGAAGGACAACCCTCCCTACAGCCTCTCCTGCTGGAACGTCCACTGCCACCCTTGGGCGCGCCACTGGTTGCACTGGCCCAACATCTGCACAACTATATGAGTTTGATTATTCTTGACAAAATAAAAAAACATTAAAAATTGATAAACAAAGATATGGTCAAATAATTTTACCCATAACACTCCACTGCTCACCAGATGGTAACGCCAAATCCGGGTCGCCTCAGAAATCCATCCCAATGTATGGATACTCCACAAAGACCATATCTTGATGGTCGAACCACTCAAAGAAGGCATCAAAGAAATAAATCTGTGACTGACCAACATGTCTTGCCATGAAATCAACCCATCTCTGCATCCATGGTTCCCTCAGTGCTAGCAATCCTAGTGAAATGTACTATGGTTGAATCAGTGGAATCCTCTCCAAGGCGAAAGTAGTCAAAATGAAAGCATAGCCAATGTTCTTGGATCTTCCATTCTTTACCTTGGAGAGCTGTTGTTTTATAACTGAAAGTACCACCTCACACCAGTTGAATACCTTTGGTTCTAGGCATTCCAGGGCGTACTGCATATAAGATCTGTTGGCCAAATGAAGAGTTGTGCTACTAGCCAATCTAGAAAAGGTGAATGAAATGGTCCTCAAGGGCTGATCAGTGACATCTCGGATATTTATCTTTCCATCCCTGATAGTCTGAGATCCATCTCTACAAAACTAGCGAATATAATCCCTCACAGATTCACGCCCACGGATGGATCCTGATAGTGAGAGAGGGGCACCATGCCTCGACAACCCCGTCAAAAAGTAGATATCCTCGACTATCAATGGAATGCATTTGACTCTAATCTGGAATACCTAGTTGATCGGATCCCATGCATCAAGAAAATATTGCAACAAACTGATTTGTTGCCTCATGTTGGATATGCGTAAGAGTTTTAGCAAGCCACAGTTTTGCAATGCAGTAACTGTACCCTGATCGTGTAAGGAAATCATGTCCTTTTCTTCATGCTCGCTTTCACACCATGTGATGACCATCTTGATTTGATAAATCTCCGAAACACAAGCAAAATATGAATTAGGATCCTGATTTGAGCAAAAACAAGAAAAAAATTTCATGAAAAATCAAAGTTTCCCTTCTGCGCCCATTGCACCCTACCTATGCATAGGGTGAGATGCATACTGACTGGCCAGTGTCTAGCTCAGTATGCATCACACTTTTTGATATAGGCCAGGTGCGATGGAGGGAGAATGAGTTCTTCAAACCCCAAGGGCTCAAAAACAAGGAAAGACTTGCTCAAAATCAGAAAAGGATGGAATGAAAATGAGGTGCTCAGGGTTAGCTCCTACCTAGTCCTAACGGCATGGAGAATAGTCAACCAGATCTCCTGAAATCAGCTGATGAAATTTGAGGGAGAAAACCACTCCAGAGCTCCAAAATCCCAAATTTGAAATGAAATGGTAAAAATGAGAGGTAAAACTACTTTTTATGTTACTATTCACGTACTTCAAGTAAAATGTTGGTTTTAACTCATTTTTTCAGGCATGTATATGTATTTCTAATTAATTTGATGGAGTAGTTGAGCAGGTTGAATGGCCGACAAAAGAATCTAACGTGTTAAATGGTGAAGTGAACATCTTTGACCACTATCATGAGCAATGTTTCCGCAAGGTTCAAGCTCATTAAAAAATAACCCCGCCACTGAGCACATGTTAACGCAAGGTTCAAACTCATTAAAAGATAAACCCACCTTCAGTAAATGACCTCTGTGATTGCATTGCTATCAGCCTTTTAAGCCTTGGTTGTGTTCCCACCATCACCTCCATTCTTTTGGTTGATCATACACTTCCACTTGATTGTTTACCCTTTTGTGGAACAACTGCAACGAGTGATTTTGTTAGCCACCCTCTTCACACTGCCATGTTTTGAGAAGTTTCATAATTACGTGGAACCAGTTGCTATCCGAAAACATCACTCGTGCCTAAAAAACGAGTCTCTTTTAAGCTCTATTTAGACTCGTTAAATATGAAAATGTTGCCGAGCTACTGGCCTTTCTAGCACGTTAAAGTAAAGGGAAGCCCCATCCCTCATCTACATTTTAATATTTTTGGACTGAGGGATCATCCCACAAGAAGATCAAGTGCTTGTCTTTTTCAGCTCGCTAAACCGATTAAAAAGTCATCCCTTTTATATTATTTTATACTTTTTAAGACTTAAGGGATTATGCTACGAAAAAGAATTGCTAGATTTTCCTTTTTGTATCTTTTCAAACTCTCTAAAAATGAAAAGGATCGAGTTATCCTTGTCGTTAAACTTGTTAAAATAATAGTGATAAACTTGTCCACCCAGACAAGAACGAGTTTCACTGTTGCTAGGCTCGCTAAAACATAGCGACAGGTTTGCCCAAAGGGCGAATTACTGAAAAAACATATGTTATCCTCCTCAATCTTGACAAAAATAAAGAGGTACTGGTCAGCAATGACTAGGGAAAAAGGGAATAAAACTTGAAGAACTTCATTGGTAGCAGGTCGCTCTTTAACATGACACTTTCACTCCATCACCATGATTGAGTCAAGTTGGGTTATTTCATTCACTAGTCATATCACCATCGGTCCTCCATACCATCCATCTTTTGGGGTTAATGCTACCAATCCATTTCAGTGTCATCGATATGTTCAAGAGAAGTCATTCAGAGAATTCACCATCCAGCTAATGCCTCATCCACTACAATACCTTCACCCTCCATTTTTCATGACCGCCAGTCCTGAACTTTGTATCATCAAATCGTTCTCACCTCCAGAAAATCATTTGCTTCATTTCGTGTTGTAGATGTGGGATACATCAAGGCCCTCCTATGACGGGTCACGTCTTGTCGACATCAGCTTATTATCTAGGAAGTTGACTTCAAAACAACCCTTTCAGTACTTTGAATCTTGCATGCCTCAATGGCAAGCTTCTCACTTCCGGCGACAAGTTTACATCAATGGTCTTCGACCGAGAGATTTTTGCATGGTGTTTGACATCAGATCATATATTCACACCACATGAATTTTATTATAGTACCTTGAGGGTCATTATGATTATCAGTGATTCCTCTCGCACCTATTAACAACTTACATCATTGGCTGGTAATCAGGCAATGTCTTTCGATGTTCGTCTTCAGAACATCCTTTCACATGGATCGAATTGTACATCGGGTGAAGATTGAATGATTTTGAAGACCCTAGATCTAGTTTCATCCATCTGGGCTGCGATATATTCAGGAATATAAAGACATCAAATGTACACAGAAGTTGCATAGATGATCATCTAAGTTAAGGGATAATGAATCTACATACAAAGAATCACTAGTCTGCAACAACAGACGATTATCTGTCCTATGTACATGAAAATGAATTTATAAATCTGAGCATGGGAATGCCCGCCTCAGCTAGATCATGAAAATAATATGATGATGATGTATTGTATTGTATTTTATACAGGTCTCCTTCTAGTTCGAATACCTCAGATCCTCATGATAAAGCATTTCACCCGACATCAGAAGATTTACAACCTTATGCTTTAGGGGGAAACTGTTATAGACATATTTGGGCACTACAACACCAATCATATATGTCAACAAACCAAGGGATCTTTGACCCCTAAAAGTGTTGTTTCATACCCTAAAGGATCATGGTCAACTGGTTACATCATTTCCCAGAAGTTCCACCTAAAAAACCAATTAGAACTGGCCAAAACTAGACCATACTGACTGCTCCTTTGTCAAGGTGCGATGCATACTGACTCCTACACTAGCTAGGTGTGATGCATAATAAAGAAGCCTTCTGTGGGGTGCGATGATTGAGAATGGACAAATGTCTGAGACATTATGCTAAGTGGATGCTCATGGCATCTTCTAGAAACTTCTCCTATGGCACCTGCCTCTCTAAATTCGCCTAGGGATAAGTAAGAGATCCAAGAAATCTCCAAGTGGAACTAAGAACTACAAGTGGAATGACACAAATTAGAAACCCAGAGATGACTCACACCTCTGCAAACATCTATAAATGGATCCCTCATCTGAGAGATCTAAAGGCTGGAATTTTGTAATTTGTAAAGAACTACTATTAGTTTGTCTTTGAGAAGAAGCATTGTATTGTTGGGTGATCTTGCTTTCATGAGGTGAAGAGGGCTTTGATGCTGGGAGGATGATGCTGGATTAGACAACTGGGTTGTAATCTTGTCTTCTACTATTAATAAAGTTCTTTGAGTTTTCCTCCATATAATCATGTATTTGTGAATGTTGTTATTTGTAAATGCCATTGTATGTTCAATGTATTTCCAATTTTGCATTGTTTATGATATTATATATAGATATGCTTTGATGGTGTTTTGTTACTTTGTCTCTACAGGTATTCTCTAAAGCGGGACAAGTAGGAGAGGAGTTGCAAGTTCCATCAAGGGAGAGAGAAATCGAGGAAGAAGTTAAGTGGAAGATCCAGATTAGCCCTCTTTTCTTCTCTCTTATCTATCATCCATAAAGGATACCGCAAAGTGCTTTGAATGTTTGTTTCTAAGATAGCTACCCATCTTAGTGGAACTAGCAGATCGAAAAGACACTAGTTTTCCTCGAAACACTTGCTACATTTTCAGAGATATGATCTGAGGAAGGTAGGGTTTTTGGAAACTCTAGAATTCCATCTCAGACAGGTGATCATGGAATTTCCGCTATAATTTTTTTTTTGTGAATTTTCATACTCTAAAAGTAAACCCCATTTGAGCCAGAATTTTGGTGAAGTGCAGGCCTGAATGTTAGATCTTGTTTCACTATATCTTCAGAGATACAATCCATGACAGTTAGGGTTTCTGCAGACACCTGAATTACATCCTAAATAGGTGGTCTTGGGAAAGTCCTCATAGCTTTGTCTTTGAGCATCAAATTAAAATTTCATAAGAAGTTACAAAAAGAGGACAAACTATAGTTTTCTTTGTATCAATTTTAGGTTTTAAGATGGAAACAATGATACGTGGAATTTCGTACAAGTTTGTGGTACTGAACTTGTCTATAATCAATTCATTGTGGGATATTTGACATAACTCTTCCTTGCAGAATCCAAGCTACATCAGACTTATGGAGTTAGAAAGAGGACTTAGAGGACTACTGCAGGATGCATTTTTAGAACTTGGAAATTTGAAATTACAGAGTTACAATGGTTTCAAGATCGAGCTCCTAAAATCAAGAAAAGGCGATATGAGGAAGTTTGATGGCAAGGATCCGGTAAATTGGATACTACAAATCTCACAACATTTTGACCTACATAAGGCGTAACTGTTACAAAAGGTACGTATTGCATCTTCATATTTAGAACTGGATCAATTTTTATGGTATAAAGGCCTTTGTTCTTGGAAACCACTTGTTACATGGTCAATTTTCATGGAGAACATGATAGCACATTATGAGGATACAAAGAGTAACACCTTCTTTTTCCAATTGATAAGGACTTTCAAAAATTTAATATAAGGGAAAACGATGTTCCAGAGAAGAGGAGGATTGATGTCTCCATAGGGACTTCAAAGGATAACATTGAACACGAGGTTTGGCTTTGGGAACCTGATTCATTGGGGAAGGCATTCATGTTGGCAAGAAAAATGGAAAGCAAAATTATGGCAACAAGGAAGTCTACCTATCACAACTATAAATATTGAAGTGTTGTTTCTCCTAGCCTTCCACAACCTACAAGGTTAACACCACAACAATTGGAAGAAAAAAGAGCAAAAGGGCTTTGTTACAATTGTGATAACAAATACATTAAAGGTCATAAGTGTGCTAAGAAGAAATTATTTTACATGGATTGGGGAGAGGAGGAAGAAAAGGATCAAGAAACCTAAAAAAAAAATGATATACACTAGGAGCCAACCCTAGAGAAAGAAGAAATGAATCCGACCATATCTTGTAAAGCATCGAAAAGAGTTACCACTCCTCAAACACTTAAATTAGAAGGACATATCAAGAAGAAAAAGGTTTAAGAAGTGAAATATCACATCAAGAAAGAAGAAATGAATTTGACGATATCTTGTAATGCAATGGCCAGAATTACCACTCCTCAAAATATCAAGATAGAAGGACATATTAAGAAGAAAAATGTTCAAGAAGTGAAAGATCACATCGAGTGTCAAGAAATGAATTTGACCATATCTTGTAATGCATTGGAAGAAATTACCACTCCTCAAACTCTCAAGATAGAAGGACATTTCAAGAAGAAAAAGTTCAAGCAGTGAAAGATCACATCGAGCATCAACAACAAGTTCTCCAACTTTTAAAAGATAATGCCACTTTGGTGCAGAATCAAATGAAACAACAGGCAGATCAACACCACAATGAAAGAAGTTTTGATGTAGGTGATTGGGTATTTTTATGGTTATATCCATACAAACAAATGTCCCCCAAGGAAGCTATTTATGAGAAGGAAATGTTGGCAATACTACATGCACTTAAGAAATGGCAACCTTACCTAATGGGAAGACACTTCAAGGTAAAAATGGATCATGATAGTCTTAAATACATTTTAGAACAAAGATTATCTTTAGAAGAATAGAAAAAATGGGTGACAAATATGTTGGGTTATGAATTTGAAATCATCTACAAAAAATGGAAGCAAACATGTGCACTCTTAAGAAAGGATGAGGATGTGGAAGAATTTTTTTGTGCCATTTCTTTTATCCAATCAGATTGGATAAATGAAGCAAGGGATGAATGGAAGAAGGATGAAGAAGTGTGGCCACTCATTCAAAAGTTGTAGAAGATCTTAATTCAATCAATATTGCCAGAACTTAACAAGGAAGGAAAAGTCATATTGGAACCTAGAGCAGTGACAGAAACAAGAACCTGACAGCTACGGAATCGATCAATTTTAGAGTATCTCAGTAAGTGGAAGAACTTACCCATTGAAGATTTCACATGGAAAGACAATAATTTTACACAGAAGCACCAAGAATAACTCAAGTGTCGAGGACAATACTTTTTGAAGGAGAGGGGCATGTTAGGTCCCTATATTACTAGTGTAACCCCTTGTTGTTATTAGCACAACCCACTTATTATATTGTTGTGCCCATGTAGTCCCCATATTGTTATTATTGTGCCTCATAGAGGTCCACTATTGTTATTATTGTGCCCTTACATTATTATTGTTAGGCTAGCTCTGATTATATTATGACCCCTTAGACTCCTATATATAGAAAAGAGGTCTTGTCATTTGTATCATGCAGGAATTGTTCATTTGTGTAATGTAAAGGAGCTTGTCCCGTCGAAGAGACTGATTTCTAAGTCGTTGATCTATATTTTATATATTTTTGTGAGATGGTTCCATAACAGATTGAGATATCTACAGACCTGAAGGGACATTGAACTGCAACCTATAAACCTATCACATATGTGATATTGCATTTGGCGGAAAACTGATGGTCTTATACATATGTGGGACCTATCATGTTGTTGTATGAAATTGCAATATCGCATTACAACCCTGATCTTGTCGGGGGCTACCTATGTAACACCTCCCTTCACCAATGTGTCATTTACGAAATGTGGGACTTCATATTTTTGCGAAGTGTGATTGCAATCTACGATGCATCACATTGCAACTTCAGGGCCGATCCCTTAATGCTTTCCTACCTGCCTTAATGCATCACACCTTAGCTATTTTGGGGCCAATTTCTAACACCAACCCACCTGTGACATGTGATTTGCAATATGCGAGGGCCGGTGGTGGTTTGCCACTTGGCACCTCCCCATTTGTTGAAGGCCTTGCCACTTCATCTTTTCCTACCATGTGAGCAAGCCAAACCTGAACTTTGAATTGATATAGCATTTTCATGCGAGCTCAGAATTGAGTGTTGTTCACACCATTGGAATAAGAATGACAAGCTCTTCGATTTGAAGCTAAGTTTACTATTATTTTGACACTTTGATTTTTGAGCCTAATTTTGAGCACCTGATCATTTAGGGTCATTTGTAGCTTTCACCTACATAACTATGACCTTTCACTTTAAAAACCCTCTGTGGCTCCACTTGACCTCTGGTAATTTTTTTTTTCTTTTTTGAAAGTCTATATAATTCTCATTTTAAGTTATTTCAGAGTCACCATGTAATCTATTTGTGATTTGGGGGTTTTTCCATTTGTTTTGAAATCCTTCGGTGTAGGTACGACGATGAACTCCAGTGAGTGCTCCCCAATATGTTGTATTGGGTTCTCTATCTCTGGTTACAAGGTATATGCTATGATATACATATCGCTTCTACATTTTTTTCTAACTGGTTAATATACTGGCTAGTTCTTCTGATAAAGTAATAATCTAAAATTGGATGCAATATAATAGGGACTACTGCAAGGAAACTTCACCAGCATCCCTTTCTTTGAAATTTCGAGATACACCTAGGTAATTTTTGAGTGTTTCCTATCCACAATATTTCTAATATTTTTTTTGTTGTGTGAGGTAGTGTTGAAGGCCCCAAAAATTGGGTCCAAAACAAGGGGCATACCCGCCTGGTACGGACCTTGGTTGGCAACTCCTTATCCATTTGGTATAGCGGGTCCGACTGGGGATATGGGACCAGTTTCCCAATTCAGTGTGTGTGTGTGTGAGAAATATGGGTATTTCTGTTCTAAATGGAATACTTCTATCCTAATTCTGATCTAATGCTATGCTGTTGTATTCTAATAAATAGAAAAACATCAAAATTTATGCTAACCTGAGGTGTGATCCTTCTTCTATGCGATCTAAAAAGATTTCAAACAATAACTGGTAATAAATATCATTCAACTATTATAAGAAAAGAATTCAATAAGGATGAACTACTTCATATAAGAAGTTAGATGAAACAGTTGTGAAAACTTATCGCATAAATGAGCTATTTATACACTAAACATAAACAAATAGTAATCACCGTACAAAAGTGCCAAATGATAACTCAGACATCCATGCTGTAATATATAAACAACTAAAAACTAAATATCACTTTGACGCATAAGCAGAAATGGTTAAGAGATAAAAGTACCATTTATAACTAGTCCTACTCATGAGCTTCAAGTGATAATTGATTTATCTCTCCTTGATTTAACATACACTAAGAGTACAAAAGTGCAACAACAATAGCAGATATCAAATGAAAATATCAAATAAACCCCCTTCCATTCATTCGCCAAAACCTCCTCTGAGGGTGCAAAAGTGCATGTTCTGAGGAAACGTTTTTGATAAATTTCAGGACCGCTCTCTAAATGCATGAGAAAGGTTTAAATACTACTAACTAAATAACTTATTTAGAGAAATTGAGGATTCGGTTTAAATGACCATCCTCTTCCTAAGCAAAACTATTTCTAAAATTAAATCTACTATCTAACTATTTCTAAATTTGCTCCTTTATGTCGCAAGCATTCAGTATTTTACTGAGTGGAGTCGGCTGATTGTCTTCCGTTTTTGCTTGAGTTAAGCAAACAGAATCGACAAGAGCTGGCATTATCTTCTCAGTAAAATTGATGATATAGCTGAGAATCATCCAATGACTATGTGACATTACCATGTATACCTGGTAAAAATCCCATTTCAACTTGGTTAACCCTTGTACTGCTTCTGCTTTTCCTTTAGTCTTTTGATTCCAGTTTGTTTCTATCGCTGCTTTCTTGCAATTTTCGGGGCTTGCAGGTGATTGAGTAACTAGGAGCCTTCCTTTTCGAGCAAGTTTTCTTAGCGATGTGCGATTAGTGCTAAGTGCTAATCACGCATCAGAAACTGCCTCTCTTTCATGATCCGGGCTTCCCTGATGCGTTTTTCGCCTCTTGCACCTTTTTCTCTCATTGCGTATAAAGCTCAAAATTTGTAAAAATAGTGATTCCGTGAGCTCTTGACCCTGAGAATTAAACTGTCTGTTCCTAGTATCAACATCGTTCAGTACCCATTCAACAATGGTTGTGTATGAGAAATCTGTGATGGACGCCTCAGAAGAGTTCTGCTGCTCTTTCTCTCCCTTAAGTGGATTAGGTGTGCCTTCCGAAATGGACATTGGAGTGCTGCCTTTCCTGCTCATAGTTTCCTGCATACTGCCTTGTATGATGCTTCATCCTTCTTTCTTGCAGTTTACATTTGAGGTGGAAGTAATGATAAAAAATAATGACAGGAAAACTTTTAAATGCTGAAGATATGCAAAACATGCCACCTTACGTGAACTAGTTCTTCGAAAAAACACAACACCATACTTCATTAACAACTAGCAACAACTCATTAATTCACATTAAAATGCATGACCAACTCTTGGCTGAAAAAGTTTTCTCGAATAATGAGCCAAAACCAACTGCGATGGAGAGGTCCTGTGATTTTGCTTTGCGATATTGCAAATCACAATTTCATCGTATTGTTCTATCGCAAGGTTGCATTATCGCAAATCGCAACATTGCAATTTTGTAGTATTCCGGTATTGCAGTATCACAACATCGCAGTGTTGCAATATCGCAGTATCGCAATATCGCAGATTGTTATAATCTTTATGCGTAATTCATGTGGTTTTTTGCGATGCGATATGCGATATCGCATATCGGCAATTTTTAAAGTTTTTTTAATGTGAGTTCTTTTTTAACGTATGCGATGCGATGAAGTTTCACGTCACAATCTCGCGTTTTTCATCATTTTAACTCATTAGAAGGTACCCTATCATTCTTTGGATGATGCGATATGTCTTAAGGAGTGAATTTTCTTTCTTCATTATGAAACTTAGGTTTTTTTTAGATTCTTCAAGGTATTTTCCTATGTCCATGATGTTGTAAGTTTTATCTAAAAAGAAAATATAACAATAATTGATTTTTTAGATTTTTACTAAGGGTCCCCACTTATTTAGTATTAGCAATAACACTTCATAAGGACGGGGGTTGTTGGTAGCCACAACAATTGGCGATTCACTTGGAAGAACTAGTTATCTCTGTGTTTCTATTGAATTTTTTCAGCTTCCAAAACATAAATTTTTTCAGAAAATTAAACTTTATTATGGAAAGATAAAGTACATTATGCTCTAACCTGTCAATGACATTTTGTTTCAGCTATTTTCAATTTTGATTATTTACTACCTCAAGTTAGTCCTTGTGTTTAGATCAACTATTACTTGGTCTGTAAAGATAAAACAAAGTCTTCTCTATAAACCAATTTTAAATATGCTCATTTGTCTTAGGTAGAGCCTCTGCTGCCAGCAGGCGTTTATAGCCTCAACAGGGTTACCTGTTACCTGGAAATGATCCTGTATCCTACTTAACGAAACCTACAACTCTCAAAAAATAATCCACATCCACACTTATTGCTTTGATTTTCTTTTTTATTCTTAAAGAACAATGTCTTGGTTTGATCGCCAATTTATGACACAGTCATTCACTCAACTTATAACTTTGTTGAACAAGCTGGCTCGTGATGAGACCTCTTGCCTCTTGATTGTAACAATCTTGAGTCATTGCCCTGTTGTGGTATGCAGTATTTGGAAAATTCAGCAAGTTATAATATCTGTGATTATGATAAGTCGGCTCGTGATGAGACCTCTCATTCTCCAAGATGAAGTGTATCCTTGGATTGTTCCTCTGAAAGTTGTGATTTCCTTTGGCAGGGAGGAAGTCATCGTTTCCTTTAGATGGCTCTAGATGACAATGAGAGAGTTTTTGGAAGTAGCTGTTCTATAGAGAATCTTTATTTTGTTATTGATACCTTTCATTGCATTGATATAAAAAAAATTCTTCACTAAAGGTTATTTTCATCAAACTTTATGAAATTGAAACTAGTGTCATATCTAAGTCAGAGCCTTTAACTGTATCTTTCAATAATAAAGATCAATTTGCCAAAAGATTTGCTATTTATACAAGCGAAAAATCAAAATCTGAAAGAGAGTTGGTGTCTTTTCCGTAAATGCCTAATGTAACCATTCACAACTGGTTTTATTATAAAAAATAAAAAAAAACTATTACTTTACAAAAATAGAAGAATAATCTTCTATGGAAAATATTTCTTACGAATTTGTCCATTGACAAGCAAAGAGTCTCTTTTACCTGCTAAATCATGCAACACAAATGTCGATGGACCTAAGACTTCTACAATTTGAAAAGGACCAAGCCACATTCTTTGAAATTTTGTATGTTTCCCCTTTTCTTCGTGTGCCTTGTCCCATTTTAAAACTAAGTCTCCCACCTGAAAATCTTTTCTGGTCATTATATTTGAATCAAAAGAGGATTTTACTAGTGCTTGATGATGAGCATGCATTTTCTTAGCTTGTTCTCGTTGTTCTTCTAATTGGATTATTTCCATTTGCCTTAGGTGTAATGAGGAGTTGGTACTTCATCAATGTATTGAAATAGAGACAAAGAAGGAATTGCTAAATGAGTTAGAAGAACCACTTCTCTCCCATAAACTAAATTAAATGGAGAAGTGCCAATGGAAGCTTTTCTCATTATTTGGTTTGCCCATAAAGCGTATATTAAGGATTTATGCCAATTTTTATGATTTTGGTCTACTGTTCTTTTGATAATCCTGATTAGGTTTTTATTTATAGACTTGGCTAACCCGTTGCCCTGTGGATAATAATTGGTCGAATATTTAAGTTTGAATCCTCTTTTAAGTGCGAATTCAGTCATTGCATTTCGAGAGAAGTATGATGCATTATCGAACATTAAAGTGGAAGGTAATCCAAACCTGGTGATTATAAATTGATCTATGAACTCAATGATATTTTCAGCATTAGCCGTCTTGAGTGGAATTGCTTCTACCCATTTGGTGAAATAATCTATCGATGTAAGGATATATTTATGCTGCTTGGAAGAGTGAGGAACGATCTCACTTATTATGTCCAATCCTCACTGGCTGAAAGGTTGGTCGATGTTAACTGGCTTTAGTGGTAAGGATGGCTTCTTTTGTCTCCCAGCAGTAGTTTGACAGACTTGAAATTTCCTCACGTAAATGTGTGAGTCTTTGAATAACGTGGGCCAGTAATACCCTGCGCGCAAGATTCTATGTGCAGTAGCATCTCCAACATAGTGTCCGCCTGCTACCCCATCGTGGAGTTCCTGCAAAACTTTATCAGCTTCAGATTTCTCAAGACATCTAAGGAGAACATAATCGTAATTCATTCTAAAAAGAATATCATTTATGAGATGATATTGTTTAGCTTTCATCCTTAGAGCTCTTTTCTTAGTATAATCGAGGTATGAAGGAGCATATCCATTCTTAAGATAATAAATGATATCGCTGTATAATGACTCTTAATCGTTTAGGCTTACCTCGCACACTTGTTCCTCTACAAATGGAATTTCAGAAATTTGTGATGCTCCAGCCAGCATTTTGCAAAAGCCTTGACCTCTTACAATGTTTGCTGGTTTAATTTCTATGTCATATTCTTGTAAGGAAGTTACCCAATTGGCTCTCTTCTCACCCACATCCTTTTGTACTAGAAGATTCCTTACCGCTGGAAACGGTACTATAATTTTAGTATGGGTTTTGAGTAAAAAAGGTCTGAAGTATTTGATTGCTTTGAAAACAACATAAGCTTGTTTCTCCACATCTGAGTAATTTAATTCAGCACCCTGCAAATTTGAACTAAACAAAGCAATTGGTGCTTCCGCCTTTTCTTGATTCGTTTGAGTGAGTATCGCAACATATGACCTATCTGAAGCAAATTTGTATAAAATAAAAGGCTTTCAAAAATTCGTAGTTGCTAAAGATGGAGCATTAATAATATCCTGTTTGATAAGGTTGAATGCTTCATGTTCATCTTGGCCCCATTTAAAATTAGAGTTCTTTTCTATCATGGTTTGTAAAGGAGATACGATTCGTGAAAAATCTGGAACAAATCTCTTTACAAAATTGATTTGACCAAGGAAAGATTGCATGGATTTTTTGTTATGAGGTAGGGATATTTCAGAAATTTCTTTGATTATGTCAGAATCGATGTGAATTCTAGATTTTGACACTATGAATCCTATAAGTTTCCCTTCACTTAATGCGAAAAAATATTTCTTTGGGTTAAGTGAAATTTTGTACCTTAAACATCGTTGGAAGATTTTTTTCAAGTCTTTGAGATGGTCGCCTCGTTTCCTGGAGTACATGGTTATATCATCCAAATAAATTACCACAGATTTATTGACTAAACCTTTAAATGCAATGTCCATGGCTCTCTGGAATGTGTCACCAGCATTAATCAAACCAAATGGTCTCTTTCGATATGCATATGTGCCCCATTTAGTTCTAAATGTGGTCTACAATTGATCATCAGGATGTACCAGAACCTGATTGTATCCTGAAAATCCATCCAAGAAAGACATTAATTCTGAGCCTGTCACTGCCTGCAATATCTGCTCCATAGGTGGTAAGGGAAAACTGTCTTTTTGACAGGCTTTTTTAAGATTACGAAAGTCAATACAAATTCTAATATCTTCATTTTTCTTTCTAACAGGTACCATATTGGAGACGCATTTAGAATGTCTGATGGGAAAGATTATTTTGGCTTTCAACAGCTTATTGAGTTCGGTTTTTATCTGATTTTATAAGTTGGGATGAATATTTCTCAATTTTTGTTGGATAGGTTTTTCATTATCATTCATTGGAATAGTATGTTGGATGATAGAAGTGTCGTATGTTTTGAGTTCATCATAGTTCCAGGCAAAAACGTTTTTGTATTGTCTCAAAAGACGAATATATGCTAGTTTTTCTTCGGGGGCTAGGCTAAGTCCTAGATTTATGTTTTAGGGTTTGGGATCGGTTCCTAGGTTTACTAATTCATAATTCAAAGTTGAACTTTGGAGCTTCGAATTGGTAGACCTTTTAAACCGATCTTTCAAATCGTACAGGTCTTATAGCTTGACCACTGATTTAGGTATAGCATTATTAGTGCTATCGTGTTGTAATTTTTGATCATGTTGATCTTCGTCAATTATTTGGTTGGAGTAGGATCCTTCAGAAGTAAGGAAATTTACGATATCAGGATCGTCGTTGAATATTCTCCAATTTGTGATCTTGTTAGGAATAGAAGGTCTAAAGATTAATTCTATTGAGAATCTATCTGCACTAAAATATTCTGAAGGAATGAGCTTAGAAGCTACGTTAGCTAAAAGGTCAGCGTTTGCATTCTAGAGTCTGGGAATTGATGAAATATTGAATGCTATAAAATGCTCAGTCATATCTTGAACTAAAGATTGATAGTGTTTTAAATGACCTGATAAGCAATGTATAGTATTCCGTACCTGTCTGACTACAATTTCAGAGTCTTCAAAGACTTGGAGGTACTTTATATCTAGCCTGATTGCTTTGTACAACCCTTGGACTAAAGGCTCATATTCTGTTGTATTGTTGGTACAATCAAATTCAAGCTTGCATGTTAACATGATTTTATCTCCTTCTAGACTAATTAGCACGCATCATGCTCCTGCTCCTTCGTTAGATTTAGAACCATCAAAAAATAATTTCCAAAACAAGGATTTATTTACAGGTCTATCTAAAAAATTGATACATTTTGAGCTATCCGTTTGAGAAAAATTTTCGACTTGGGACAAAATAGAATGTTCTAAATAAGGGGACGTATGAGCATTAAAATTGTCGAGAAAAGACTCCACTGAGTAATTGCCAATTATGCTACTGTTATATGCTACTGGTTCATTTTCCCCCTCTAATTTTGTTACTATGTACTTCTGATGTAATTCTCGTTCAACTTTTATTTGGTTTGGCTTACCATTGTAAGGCAGCCACATGTGCGACCAGTCAGTTGTGAAGTATCCATGCAGTTTTTCTGACCAATCCCTGCTAAGAATTAAGCCATAAAATTCAGAGATATCAACGACTAAAATGTCAATAACTTGACATACCTTCGGTTTGGATGACAACCTTATGGTTACTTGATTTAGTTTTCTAATGACTTCGACTTGAGATCGATCCAGCTGGACTATGCCAACAACGGATTTCTGTGGTTAAACGTTTAATTTGGTGCATATGGACTTCTGTAAAATATTCGATGAAGCACCTGAATCCACTAAACAATTATATACATTTTTGTTAAAAATTTCATAAGTAAGGAGAAAAGGGGGAGTATGAGATCTCGATCTTCCTCCAATTAAAGCAATGTTGTTTGGATCAATCTTGTTAGTCGTATTAGTTGGAGGTCTTCCCATGTTCTGAGAAGCTTGCGAAATTACAGCGACAGGCAAAGGTGCAACTGGCACAACATGTAATTCTTTCATCATTATCTTTTGTTGATGCTTTAGCTTGCTCAATTCGTACAGAGTAATGTTGGCCCTAGTCTTTTTCATGTCTTCTATAATATTGTACTCCATTTCATCCGAAATGGTCAGTGTTTTAGATGGAGTAGGTGAATTTGTTTGGACTGGGCTAGTTTAAGTCGCTTTAGATGTCGTTTTCTTTGTTGCGACTTTATCCTTTGTTGTAGAGCTTGCGCTCTTTGGTTTTGGGGTAGTTTGGGGAGGATTAAGCTGACTTCTACTTCGTCTGTTAACTAGGAATACTTCTTGATCTTCCTCTTGTGGGAGGATGAAATCCCACATTCCTTGTAATTCTACAACTTCTTCATTATCGGTTTGCCCTTCAGTGGCAATTTCCTCTTCCTCTTCCTCAGATTCAGCATTTGTTATAGCATTGGTTGGCCTTGAATCTGTTGATGAGCCTCCTTTAAAAGCTCTGTAGGGCCTTTTTGAAGAAGTTTCTACACTTGCTTTTTTATGTCGACCATTTCATTGGACATGGTCTTCAAAACTTTTTGCAATCCCTCCAAATCGAATGGATCTTTTGCTTGTTTCTTCTTGTACTCTTCTTTGAAGGTGACCTTCTCAGATTTATGTTTTTCTATCACAGATTTCTTCTCTAAAGCTATTATACGTTTCTCTACTGCTATGGCTTCTTTCATGTTTTCGGCTAGGGTTATTTTATTCACCCTGTCCATGAAGATTGCTATGTTTGATGGTAATCTAGTGATATACCATTCACATCACACTTCCTCGCTAGGCTGTGAAGCAGTAGGAATTTTGTTTAGAATTTTATTGAAACATAGATTGAAGTCTTTGATAAGCTCTCTGGATTCTACTCTAAGGTTGGATAAGTCGTTGATTAATGTTGCCGTAGACCTGTCATCACCAAACTTGGTTAGGAATTGGTCTTGGAAGATGTCCAAACTGGTAATAGATCCAGAGGGTAATGAGAAATACCACGATCCGGCTGTTCCTTGCAGAGTATAAGGAAACAGTCGAATAACAACCTCTTCATTAGTAACCCCATTGGGGTTAATGGATAGCATAAATTTGTTTATGTGCTCTTCTGCTAGCATGCCTGCCTCGGGATTGAACTTAGGTAGCCATTTCTTAGGATGGGCTGGTATTTTACTCAAGGGTGCAGGCATTAAGACCGCCCCAGGGTTGTTCGATGGAGACTGGGCCATTGCTGAACTGCTAACAGGGGGATTTGCAGAAGATGGTCCCTGTGGTTGGGAAGATGAGGTGAATATGATGGCAGATGATTGAGGAGGAGTTGTAGGGATTCCACTGGGTGGATTGATAATGGTCTAGAGTGGAGGAGTGGATGGTTGACTTCATGGTGGAGAGGTTGAGATGGATGATGTTGATGAAAGAGTCTCGCTGTCGGACCCTTTAGATGACTTCCTTGCTCTTTTCCTTTTGGGAAGAGGTAATTCGGTTGGTCGAACACCAAAATTTTCACTCTTTAATCTGGTCAGGGAATGAGCAGGGTTATACCGCGAAGTCACGCTGCCCTGAGATTTATCAAATCTTTGAGGGTAAATAGAAAATCGCTGAAGTTTGTGAATCAGAGATTCGACTTCAGGAGGTTCAATAACAAATTTTTTTGAAATGTCAGGATTTGTAGTAGTGGTTGATGCTCTGGCAACTTCTAACTCTAGATTTAAAGGTAATGGAGAAGTCAGGGGAGATGGTGAGGGCAATTTACTCTCAGAATGGTATTTTTATTTGGATTTACTTGCCATTCATAGTTCAGGCCCTCCTTCCAGTGCCAAATATGTTGAAGGCCCTGAAAATCGGGTCAACAACAAGGGGGATACCTGCCCGGTCCGGACATTGGTTGGTAGCTCCTTATCCATTTGGTATAGCGGGTCCAACTGGGGATATGGGATCAGTTTCCCAATTCAGTGTGTGTGTGTGTGAGAAAGATGGGTATTTCTGTTCTAAATGGAATACTTCTATCCTAATTCTGATCTAATGCTATGATCTTGTATTCTAATAAATAGAAAAACATCAAAATTTACGCTAACCCGGGGTGTGATCTTTCTTCTATGTGATCTAAAAAGATTTCAAACAATAACTGGTAATAAAGATCATTCAGCTATTATAAGAAAAGAATTCAATAAGGATGAACTACTTCGTATAAGAAGTTAGATGAAATGGTTGTGAAAACTTATTGCATAAATGAGCTATTCATACACTAAACATAAACAAATAGTTATCACCATACAAAAGTGCCAAATGCTAACTCAGACATCCATGCTGTAATATATAAACAACTAAAAACTGAATATCACTTTGACGCATAAGCAGAAATGGTTAAGGGATAAAAGTACCATTTATAACTAGTCCTGCTCATGAGCTTCAATCAATAATTGATTTATCTCTCCTTGATTTAACATCCACTAAGAGTACAAAAGTGTAACATCAGTAGTAGATATAAAATGCAAATATCAAATAAACCATGTTCCATTCATTCACCAAACCTCCTCTGAGGGTGCAAAAGTGCATGTTCTAAGGACAAGGTTTTGATAAATTTCTGGACCCCTCTCTAAATGCATGAGAAGGGTTTAAATACTACTAACTAAATAGCTTATTTATATAATTGAAGGATTCGGTTTAAATGACCATCTTTTTCTTAAGCAAAACTATTTCTAAAATTAAATCTACTATCTAACTATTTCTAAATTTGCTCCTTAATGTCGCAAGCATTCAGTATTTTCCTGAGTGGAGTCGGTTGACTGTCTTCCATATTTGGTTGAGTTCAGCAAACAAAATCAACAAGAGCTGGCATTATCTTCTCCGTAAAATTGATGATATACCTAAGAATCATCCAATGACTATGTGACATTACCATGTATATCTAGTAAAAATCCCATTTCAACTTGGTTAACCCTTGGACTACTTCTGCTTTTCCTTTAGTCTTATGATTCTAGTTTGTTTCTATCACTGCTTTCTTGCAATTTTCGAGGCTTGTAGGTGACTGAGTAACTAGGAGCCTTCCTTTTCGATCAAGTTTTCTTAGCGATGCGCGATTAGTGCTAATCGTGCATTGGAAATTGCATCTGTTTCTTGACCCGGGCTTCCTTGATGCGTTTTTTGCCTCTTGTGCCTTTTTCTCTGATTGCTTATAAAGCTCAAAATTTGTAAAAAAAGTGATTCCATGAGCTCTTGACCCTGAGAATTAAACTGTCTGTTCTTGGTATCAACATCATTCAGTACCCATTCAACCATGGCTATATATGAGAAATCTATGATGGACGCCTCAGAAGAGTTCTACGGCTCTTTCTCTCCCTTAAGTGGATTAGGTGTGCCTTCCGAAATGGAAATTGGAGTGCCGCCTTTCCTCCTCATAGTTTCCTGCATACTGCCTTGTATAACGCTTCGTCCTTCTTTCCTGTAGTTTACATTTGAGGTGGAAGTAATGATAAAAAATAATGACAGGAAAACTTTTAAATGCTGAAGATATGCAAAACATGCCACCTTACGTGAACTAGTTCTTCGAAAAAACACAACACCATACTTCATTAACAACTGGAAACAACTCATTAATTCGCATTAAAATGCATGACCAACTCTTGGCTGAAAAAGTTTTCTCAAATAATGAGCCAGAACCAACTACAATGGAGAGGTCTTGTGATTTTGCTTTGCGATATCGCAGATCGTTGTATCGCAAATCACAATTTCATCGTATTGTTCTATCACAAGGTCACAGTATCGCAAATTGGAACATTGCAATTTTGCAGTATCGCGGTATCGCAGTATCGCGGTATCGTAATGTCGCAATATTGTAGTATCACAATATTGCAGATCGTTATAATCTTTATGCGTAATTCATGTGGTTTTTTGCGATGTGCGATATGCGATATCGCATATCGATGATTTTTAAAGTTTTTTTAATGTGAGTGATTTTTTAACGTATGCGATGCAATGAAGTTTCGCGTCGCAATCTCGTGTTTTTCATCATTTTAACTCATTAGAAGGTACCCTATCATTCTTTGCGTGATGCGATATCTCTTAAGGAGTGAATTTTCTTTCTTCATTATGAAACTTAGGTTTTTTTTATATTCTTCAAGGTATTTTCCTAAGTCCATGATGTTGTAAGTTTTATCTAAAAAGAAAATATAACACTAATTGATTTTTTAGATTTTTACTGAGGGTCCCCACTTATTTAGTATTAGCAATAACAGTTCATAAGGAGGGGGGTTGTTGGTGGCCACAACAGGTAGTTGATTCCAATCTTTTTATAATTCCATTCTACTCTTGCTTTCTTCCTTGTAGGAGAGTTTCTAGTTCACCATCTATCCATAGATCCTGAGTTCACTCCTACTTTCTTATGAAGGGTAATTAGCTATTCCCCTAGGTATTAGGTTGTTATTTATTATTTCTATTCTCTCCCTTTGTTTTGATTTTTATTTTAATCCTTGATTATTTACCATTTGATTTACTTATTTTATGACTTCTCCATCTCTGCTCAGGGTAACACACAAAGAATCTATATAACCCTTGCCAACCGAGGTAACTGATTATTTTGGGTTTTGTTTTGTTTTGTTTCTTTCCTAGTATTTAATCATTCCTGAATGAGATGAATCTTATAAGTTTCATTAATGTTCCTAGAATTTACAAATTATTAAATTTTTCGTCTGTTGCTACATATTTTCGTAGGTATGGTGTACTTGGTGTTATGTAATACATACAATTTCATCCACCCTATGACGAGACCCCAAGTTTAACTGTGAAATATGCCTCTATAGGTCAGTTGTCTACTCTTGCCCTGTGATAGAACCTTTTGATAGTGATTTCTATTGGAAATCACCATTGCATTTTATATTATAGTTAGGATGGTTGTTGTTGGGAGCCCCTCACTACACTTAGGAATCATTTGTTGTTCCAAAGAAAATATTTGTAACATTGTGACTTAGAGTGTATATCTTTGTTGCAATATTAGTGTTTCTGAGTTTAATATTATATAATTTATAAGTTCTCCATTCCCTGAGTTTGTAACTGTAATGTTTCTTTCTTTCAATAATTAATACTCTATTTCAACTATGATTTGGAATAAGCTTGTACCATTAGTTTGGTTGTTTAAATTTAGTAGATGATTCATTGTAACGTTTATGTGTTTTCTTAATTGTAAATTTGTCATCACCATGCATTCACAGTGAGCCAGTAGATCCTTATTACTTAGATCCTTTTTGTGCACATCACGGCTGAGAAATTAATATGTCAATGTATATATATCTATTTATGCCCATTCATGGTTTTCGTAGTTGTATTTATAGAAGTGAACTCAACGTTATTTCATATAGTAACCGCCTTGATTTTTTGTTACAATGTCTATTTCTAGTTATTTACATTCTTTTGTCTGATGTAATATAATCACTAGCTTTAGCTGAAGTTCAAGTTTTCCTGTAAAATTTTTAATTTCTTGCTCTATATTGAGGTGTCTTATGTATTGGTTTTATTTAATACCCTAGCGGCCTCATAAATAGAATATCATTTGATGTGTGATAATTTGAATTTGGGTGTACATCATAAAATTAATATATTTGTTCTCATAGTTCAACATAATTATGGTTTATGTCATTTATCTTTCTTTCCTTTCTCAACAAGGTATATTTAGAATAGCATAGTCTCCCTAAGGAGATTTATATCTATCAATAGACTCTCTAAATATCTATAGGAGCATTCCTATGCATCACACATTTGGATGTTGACCCTCTGATCCTAAATTTTATTTTATAGAAATAAGTACTGTATTAGCACCATAACCACTGCTATGGCTTTCTATACATATAATATAACAACCTAACCTTTCAACCCCCTTATTGTTGATATTAATTTCACAATTATATAACAATGACTAAACTTGATGAGCTACAGAACTAGGTACTAACATAGCACGGTGGCAAGAATGATTTTTTTCTTATAAGCTTCTCATGAGCTCTAGCGAGTCTAAACATAGGATCTTTATTTCCTACTTACCAACATCCTCACTCTATTTTTACAACCCGCTAAAGACATAACTGCTATAATTCAAATCCATATACTCTATATAACATAATTTAGTATAAAAACTTTTTATGCAACCAGTAGTTAAACTATAAAGAAAGGATCAGTTAAATAATTACACTTATAAAACAAAGTTTAATCCCAACATAACCCCACCTTGATAATTGACATAATTTTACAAATTATAGCCCCTTAGAAAGATATTCACAATTAAAACTAAATAGCAAAATATTCACAATTATAACCAAACAACAGAACTTCCTCATCAAATAATGCAAGAATAATTTTAGAAAATACAGTTGCATAACAAGAAAATTTCTTACCGTAATTTTCCTGAATCATCCTAGAAGAACCAGTTGCCAAGAACCATTGCCTCTGGTTCTCCCTCACACTGAGATCCTTTTTTTTCCCAGAATCAATAACCTCTTGTGATTCTTGGTCAAGGTATTTTATGCCTTGCTTCCGCAGAAAAATTTCCTTAGTGGTGTCATGCTTTCTACATTCTTCCAATCTCGTATCCTAGGCTTTTTTTGTATTTTTTGAAAAAGTATCCTCCTTTTTCATTAAAGCCTACCTTTTTCTCCCGTGACAATTTATTCACCCATACTTAGTGTTTTTTCCTCACTAAGTGATTTGATAGATTTTTCTCTTCTAATCCTATTAAATCTTAAGCAACAACCCCTAGGGATTTTTAGGAGTAAATTAAGGGAAGCTTATTCAATCCTATCCACATTAGATTTCAGATTGGAATAATTATCTCATTAACTCAAGTGTTCTTTTTCAAGTAAATATTCCAATTTATTTTTATTATCAAAATTTATTTACTACATCATTATATTTACTCCAAATTGAGTTTATTATGGCTTCTTTCCATTACTAAAAATAGTTCAGCCTAATTAAAGCATATTTACATAAGTACATAGGGGTATTACATCTTCCCCCCTCTAAAAAAAGGAACACCATCCTTGGTGGTTATTCCTTCACTGCATCATCTAAAAACAATGATGGATATGCTTCTTTCAGAATATACTCACATTCCCATGTATCCTCCTCAGGTGTAAAGTGTCTCCACTATACTTTTACTCGAGTTACTAATCAAATGTACAACACAGTCTCTTTCCGATTCAAAATATGGATATGAGCTTGCAGAAAGTCTCCTTCAAGCCCCACCTGTATCAAATTCCAATCAATTACATGAGATGAATCGTGGATATATTTTTTAAACAATGATACATGAAATACATTATGAATTTTAATATGACTATGTAGAGCTAGTTGATATGCCGCTGGACCAACTCGATCCAAAATTTCAAAAGGACTTCAAAACCTTGGTGCAAACTTGGCACAACTACGAGTTTTGAGAGTATGTTTTCTAGGTTTTACCTGCACGTACAAATGATCCACAACATTAAATTCTTTATGGGACATTTTTCTTTCTACATCACTTTTCTACCTGTCTTGAGTTGTTTTGATATTCTATCTAATTCTTTGAACTATCTGTTCCATTTCTTGCAACACTTTAGGTCCCAATATGAACTTATCCTCTTGTTGGCCCCAGATGAGTAGTGCATGCCACTTTATACCATATAATGCTTCCAAAGGACTCATTTTAATAGTAGCTTGGTAATTATCGTTGTATGCAAATTCTGCTAAATGTCGATAATCCTCCCATTTAGTGGGTCAATACATTACATACATGCGTAGCATGTGTTCCAAAACTTGATTTACCCTTTCAGTCTGTCCATCTGTTTGAGGTTGATAGGAAGTACTAAAATTTAATTGAGTTCCCATGCCACCAAAGAGAGGTTTCGAGAAATTTGAGGTAAATTTAGTATCTTTGTCCGACATTATCGTCTTTGGTATACTAAGTAGCCGAAAAATTTCCTTCCTGAAGATGTTGGAAATTTGTACTTTTCCAAATGTATACTACACCGGTATAAAATGTTCTTCTTTAGTCAATATGTCCACCACCACCATAATGAATTGATGTTGATACCTTGTCCTTGGTAATCCTATAATAAAATCCATTATAATGAATTCCCATTTCCATTCAGGAATGGGTAATGGATTCAGTAATATTGCAGGATGTTGATGTTCCACTTTCACTTTTTGACACTCCAAGAACTTAGTCAAGTATTCCGCCACGTCACTTTTCATTCCTCGATAAAACAAGGTTTTTCTTAGTGCCGTTATCATTTTTTGGTATCCTAGGTGACTAGTATATGGTTTCTTGTGGTATTCATCCAATATCATATGTTTCAATATGGCCACACTAGGAATATATAGTTTTTTTGATAAGTTAGTAATTTTCAACATTTTTAGCATACCCTGTAACTTCTTTTTGTTGTACTTTCTGTTGTATTTCTTAATACTGGGGACCTTGATGTGATGCATGTTTAATCTACTCCCCAAAATCTTTACTACTACTTCTTACAAAATGCCTATCAAAGCATGAGCATGTCTACTTAGGGCATTTGAAATTTTGTTTTCCTTACCTTTTATGTGTTTTATATCAAATTCAAAATCACTAGGGAAATCTAACTGCCTTGCTTTCCTAACATTTAAGTCAGGTTAAGTAAAGAAGTGTTTCAAACTAATATGATATGTCACCAACACAATTTTTTTCCCAATAGATAGTGCCTCCACAATTTTAGAGCATGTATTACTGCTCCCAATTGTAGATCATAAACAACATAATTTTGTTCATATTTTTTCAGCTTTTTGGATTCATTGGCTATTACTACATTATCTTGCATTAGAACAACCCCAAGTTCCTCTAAAAAAGTATCAATACAAACAATAAACTCCTTATTTGGATTTGAAATTTTTAATATAGGGGTTGTAGTTAATAATTGTTTCAATTTGTCAAAACTTTCTTGGAATTGGGTTGTCTAGTCAAAATTTGCTCATTTCTTTTGCAAATCTTCGATAATATCCAACGATCCCCATAAAAGAAAAAACTACAGAAACATCTTTATGCATGTGCCAATTCATGATAGCTTTCACGTTTTCAGGGTCCACTGCTAATCCTTCTTAGAAATAACGTGTTCGACATACTAAATTCTATTTTTATAAAAATCACATTTGCTAAGTTTTGTATAAATTTGATGTTCTCTTAAAGTATGTAACACCAAACTAATATTTTCTTGGTGTTCCTCCTCATTTTTAAAATACACTAGGATATCATTTATGAATACTATCACAAATTTGTCCATAAATTTGTGAAGGAAGCTATTCATTAAGCACATGAAGGTTGTTGGTGCATTTGTGAGTCTAAATGGTAGAACTATGAACTCATAATGTCCATATCAAGTTTGGAAGGTAGACTTATGGTTATATTCATCTTTTATCTAAAGTAGGTGATAACCAGTTCTTAGATCAATTTTTGAAAGCATTCTTTCTCCCCTTACCTAAAAAAACATGTCATTAATTTGAGGTAGAAGATATCTATTTTTAATGGTTAACTTATTCAATTCCTTATAATATATTCACATTTTGAATGTGCCATCCTTAGTTTTGACAAACAACACTAAGATTCCCTAAGGTGAAACACTAGGTTTGATATAACCCTTGTCTAGCAATTCATGTAACTACAATTTCAACTCTAGTAGCTTTGGTATACTCATTTTGTAGGAAGCTATAGACACAGGAGTAGCACTTGGTATTAAATCTATAGTAAAATCAATATCTCTATGAGGGGGTAACTTCAGAATTTCCTCTGGAAACACATCTGGAAATTTTCTTATGGCTAGTGTAATTTCTAACTTTCCTTTTTCAGTTTGTTGTTCATCATGTTCTACATGAACCATGTACACCTAATATCCTTTTCCTGATGTCCTTTTTAGTTGTAAAGATGAGATTTTTTGGACTGATATTGGTTTTGGTTTCCCTCTTAATATTTTGGGTTGTCCATTTTAGTCCACACAACTTACTGGTTTAGCTAAACAATCTATAACAACTTTCTATTTTTCAAGACAGTCCATGCCAACTAGTATACCATACGATCCTAAAGGTAGAATATACCATACGATCCTAAAGGTAGAATATTTAACTTCACTTCAGTTGGATAACCATTCAAATTCACATGACACTATTTTAATTGATCTGTTCCTTTTTGTTTAGTACCAGTGGCTAACTATACTAGCCATGCATTTTGGTAGTCTTCTGGTGACAATTTACATTTTTCCAAAGTTTGGGGGTTAATGTAACTTAAACTATCCCCCGAATCAATGAAAATAGAAACAAATTGGTTTTGGATTGTACCTTCTATTTCAATCATAGTATATTGATGATCAACCTATCTGTCTGTAATGTATTACTAATTCTAGGAATGTTTTTGGCCGCATCATTTACAATAGTTGCTTCTTGTACTAATTGAACGTTTTGAGTTGACATTGGATTATGTGGACAATCCCTTAGAAAATGTGATTCACCACACCCCCAATACCTTAGTAGTTACCGTTATTTACCTCATATAGCCTTCTTTCTACTTCGTTCCATGACCTGGGATCCCATATGAGACTGAGCTGACTGATTTACTCTTCCCTTATTAAACTTCTTCCTCTATTGTTCCTTACCAAATGCTTGTAGTAAGGAAGCTTTTGTCGTTTTATATTCATGAAATATTTTTTTTTCCTTAGTTTTCCATTGTCTTTCTCTTTCATTTCTATTTTTGAGTTGCTGACAACACAATCTAGCCTTCCTTACCACTTCATCCATCATTTTAAGATTGTTGAATTCAATCCTCTCTTTGTAGGATATTGGTAAACAATTTAGAGATATTTGCACTTTCACCTTTTCCTCTTTAATGTAGGGCACATAAATTAGTAATTTTGTAAATTTTGTAACAAAATCATCCATGGTCAGTTGTGCTAACCTTAGTTCATGTAATTCCTTAGATTGATCATCATAATAGTGTTCATTCAAGTACACAGATTTAAACTGTGTTTGAAATTCCTCCCAAGACAATTTTTTTTCCTCCAACAGGTGTATGCTTTTAATTTCTTCCCACCACAAAGTGGCCTTGCCCTACAGCTGGTAAATAGCCAGACTCAACTTTATATTACTTTCATATTCATACACTTGAAAGTATATAATGATGTTAAGAAACCATGCTTCAACGTCTTCCTCCCTTTCCCCATCAAAGTTAAGGTGTTTGATTTTTCGAAATTCTCCCTCCAACTCTATTATCTCCTTTCTCTTATGTGTTCTTCAACATTTTTAGATCTTTTTGACTCTATTTCTTCCTCTTTCTGTTTTAACCTTTCTAGTTCCACACTTTTATGGATGCATTTTTCCATTATTTATCTTATTTTGCGTTCCTACTCCTCACTGGCTCTCAACAACCATTCTTTCGTGTTTCAGAGCCGAGTCAATTCTTGTTACAATTTTTTCATCATTTCAATTAACTGAGAATTTGGTGTAGCAATATCTTCTCCTAATTCAACGTATAACACCTCTCCACTGATTATGGCTAGAGGAGACTCTTTCGCCATTCTGAGTGGCCCGCTTCACCTATGCAACGTAAATATTAGTACAAGCAACGTTCAAAAATAGTAATTTAAATATATATATTTTTCCTTCCAATAGTGATGGTCCATTGTAGGCCCACCTTTTTAAAGTAGGCTCTGATATCACCTGTCACGCATCCAGGTTCATAGGTTAACATATACATATATATATAGTATTCTCCTCGAATCATCTATATATATGTAAATAGTTTGGATAACATTAGTGGTTGTGTTATGATTCCTGTTATAACTAGCCTTACCACTATATGATAGGTTCACTAGACACATAGGAAAAGGGTCACATTCCTAATAGTATCATTATTACCAAGGTGTGGGGTATGTATTTACTTGTCTCATGATTTATTCGTATTTCTATGGGCTATGCTTTACTATACACCATCTATGGTTGTATTACTTATTAATAGCTAAATTTTTGCGAGTCTGTCCCACACTTTCTTTACCATAGATAGGATGTGCCCTTAAAATTTTGTGCATCGAATTTGTTAGTGCCATGTCCCTTTTTTTACATGCTAGTCACATGGAGGTGGGATGGGTGTTAGTATCTGGTTCTGTTCAGTGATCTATATCATTCGAGGCGATCTGATGGATGTCCTTTGTTTATTCTTCCAAAACCCTAACCCCCCTTACCCTATAGTTTTATTTTACGTCTATTGTGTGCTGTGGTTTCCTTTCTATTGTCCAATGTTGTAGGAGGAGGCTTGAACTTCGGTTGCTTCAAAATGATGCAAGTGTTCATTGTCACTAAAATGCCTCTCCTGAGAACACTAACAAAGTATTTCTACCCATGTTCCGCATTTATCGGTGTCAACTGAAGTATTGTGGCATGAAGTTGTATTTTAGGGTTGCTTGTAGCTTACCCCTGCATACCAATGACCTTCCACTTTAAAAACCATTCGTGGCTCCAGTTGAACTCTGGTAAGGTTTTTTCTTTTTTTCTAGTGTATCTAATTCTCATTTTAAGTTCTTTAAGAGTAACCATGTAACCTATTTGAAATTTGGGGGTTCTTCCTTTTATTTTGAAACCCTTGGGCATAGGTACCATGATGACCTCCAATGAGAGCTGCTCAATATTTTGTATTGGTTCTATGTATTCTGTTACAATGCATAGTGCCTCAACATGTTTTATAACTGGTTAATACATTGGCTAGTTCCTCTGATATCATAATAATCTAAAATTGGATTGAGTATAACAGGCACTACTGCAAGGAAACTTCACTAGCATCCTTGTCTTTGGCCTTTCGAAATACACCCAGGTAACTCCTCACTGTTTCCTATGCACAATATTTCTAATATAATTGTGGTGAGAGGAATTCAATTCCAATTTGTTTATAATTCCATTAGAGTCTTCGTTTCTTCCTTGTATGAGAGTTTCTAGTTCACCAACGAGCCACAGGTCCTCGGTTATCTCTTACATGCTTATGAAGGGTAATTACATATTATCTCTTAGAATTAAGATGTTATTGTTGGTTTTATATCCATTTCTTTTGATTTTTCTTGTAATCCTTGATTATTTACCTTGTGATTTACTTGTTTTATGATTTTCCATCTCTACTCAAGGTAACACACAAAGAATCTATATAATTCTTTCCAACCCAGGTAACTCGTTATTTATTTATTTGTTTGTTTTTTCCCTGGTATTTAATTATATCGGGATGAGATGAATCTTATAACTTTCAGTACCATTTTTGGAACCTATGAATTATTAAGTTTCTCATATGTTTCCACATATTTTCATAGGTATGGTGTTCTTCTTGTTATGTAATTCATACACTTTTGTCCACCCTATGCCAAGATCCCAAGTTTAACTATGTGGTATTCTCTTACAGGTCGGTTGTCTGCTCCTACCTTTGTGAAGTAACCTTCCGATAATGATTTCTATTGGAAATCACCATTACTTTTTATATTACAGCTAGGATGGTTGTTGTTTGAAGCCCCTCACTAAACTTAGGAATCATTTCTTGTTCCAAATAAAATATTTGCAATGTTGCGACTCACATTGTATATATTTGTTGCATTATTAGTGTTTCTGAGTTTAATATTATGTAATTTATAAGTTCTCCATTCCTAGAGTTTGCAATTGTGATGTTTCTTTCTTTGAGTAATTAATACTTTGTTTTGACTACGATCTAGAATAAGCTTATACCATTGTTTTGGTTAATTAAATTTGACTACGATCCAGAATAAGCTTATACCATTGTTTTGGTTATTTAAATTTAGTAGATGCTTCATCATAGAATTTATGTGTTTTCTTAATTATAAATTTTCCATCACCAAGTATTTACAATGCGCCACTAGATGTTAATTACTAACATTCTTTTTGTGCACATCGCGGCTGAGAAATGAACATGTCAATGTATATATATTTATTTATTCCCATTCATGGTTTTTGTAGTTTTATTTTTAGAAGTTAACCCAACGTTATTTCATATATTTAGCACCACAATTTTTTGTTACAATGTCTATTTCCAGTTATTTACATTCTTCTGTCTGATGTAATATAATCACTAGCTCTAGCTAAAGTTCAAGTTTTCATGTACAATTTTTATTTCTTGCTCTATATTGAGGTGTATTTTGTACTGGTTTTATTTAATAACCTAGTGGTTGCATAAAGAGAATATCAGTTGAAGTGTGATAATTCGAATCCGGGTGTACATCATAAAATTAATATATCTGTTCTCATAATTCAACATAATTATGGTTTATGTCATTTTTGTTTCTATTCTTTCTTAGGAAGGTATATTTAGAATAACATAGTCTCACTAAGGAAATTTATAGCTATCAACAAACTCTCTAAATCTAGATAGGATCGTGCCTATGCATCGCACATCTGGATGGTGATCCTTCGATCATGCATTTTATTTTAACCATAGAAATAAGTATTGTATTATCACCATAATCACTACTATGGCTTTCTATACATACAATATACCAACCTAACCTTTCAACCCCATGATTTTTGATATTAATTTCATAATTATCAAACAACAACTAAACCCAACCAGCTACAAAATAGGTACTAACATAGAACAATTGCAAGAATTTTTTTTCTTTTTTTCTAGGTTTCCCATGATCTCTAACGTGTCTGAATGTAGGATATTTATTTCCTACTTACCAACATCCTCACTCTATTTTTACAACCGGCTAAAAACATAGATGCCATAATTTAAATCCTTATTCTATTTATACCATAATTTAGGATAACAACTTTTTATGCAACTGGTAGTTAAACTATAAAGAAGGGATCGGTTAAATAATTACATCTATAATTTTTTTAATCCCAACACGACCCCACCTCAATAATTGATAGAATTTTATAGATTATAGCCTCTCATTAAGATATTCATAATTACAGCCAAAAAACAAAATATTCACAATTATAGCCAAATAACAAAACTTCCTCATAAAATAAAGTAGCAATAAGTTTAGAAAATACATTTGCATAACAAGTAGATTTCTGATCGTGAATGAACTTGGAAGAACCAGTTGCCACCCAACCATGAACCATTGCCTCTGGTTCTCCCCTGAGATGAGTTCCTTTTTTTTCTTATAGAATCAACAACCTCTTGTGATTCTTGGTCAAGGTATTTTATGCCTTGCTTCCCTAGCAGAATTTCCTTAGCAACGTCCCACCTTCTAGGGTCTGTCAACCCCATAGCCTAGGTTTTTTCTGTATTTCTTAGAAAAGTATCTTCCTTTTTTGGTAAAGCCCACACTTTTCTCCCACGATACTTTATTCCCCCATACCTAGTGTTTTTTCCTCACTGAGTGATTTAACAGATTTTTCTATTCCAATCCTATTAAATCTTAAACAACAACCCCTAGGGATTTTTAAGAGTAAATTAAGGAAAGTTTGTTCAATCCTATCCACATTAGATTATGTATTGGAATAATGATCTCATTAACTCAAGTTTCCTTTTCCAAGTAAATCTTCCAATTTATTTTTATTATCAAAATATGTTAATTACATGATCATGTTTACTCCAAATTGAGTTTACTATGTCTTTCTTTCCATTACTAAAATCAGTTCAACCTAATTAAAGCATATTTACATAAGTATAGAGGGGTATTACATCTCCCCCTCTAAAAAAGAATAATGTTTTCCTTGGTGCTTATTCCTTCATTGCATCATCTAAAAATAATGATGGATAGGATTCTTTCAGAATATCCTCACATTCCCAAGTAGCCTCCTCATATGTAAAGTGTCTCCACTGCCCTTTAACTTGAGTGATGACTTGATTCCCAAGGATGATCTCTTTCTGACCCAAAATATGGAGAGGATTTGGTAGAAATTATCCTTTGGGCTCCACTTGTATCAAATTCCAATCAATTAAATGAGAGGCATCATGGATATGTTTTTTTAACACTGATACATGAAATACATTATGAACTTTAATATGACTTGGTAGAGCTAGCTGATATGTTGCTAGACCAACTCGATCTAGAATTTCAAAAGGACTGCAAAACCTTGGTGCTAGCTTGGCACAACTACGAGTTTTGAGAGTACTCTTTCTAGGTTTTACCTACAAGTACACATGATCCCAAACATTAAATTCTGTTTGTAGAAATTTTCTGCCTGCCTTGAGTTGTTTTGATATTCTGTCTGATTTTTTGCAGTATCTATTACATTTCTTGTAATGCTTCATGTCCCAATATTAATTTATCCTCTAGTTGGCCCTAGCTGAGTGGTGTATGACACTTTCTACCATATAACGCTTTAAAAGGGCTGATTTTAATGGTAGCTTGGTAATTATTGTTGTATGAAAATTATCCTAAATGCATAAAATCGTCTCATTTAGTGGGTTGGTTAATTACATACATGCATAACATGTATTCTAAAACTTCTTTTACCCTTTCAATTTGAACATTCATTTGAGGATGATAGGCAGTACTAAAACTTAATTAAGTTCCCATACCCCCAAATAGTGCGTTCTAGAATTTGATGTAAATTTAGCATCTTTGTCCAACACTATCATCTTTGGTATACAATGTAGTCGAAAATTTTCCTTCTTGAAGATGTCGGCAATTTCTATTGTTCCAAAGTTAGACTACACTAATATAAAATGTGTCACTTTAGTTAATATTTCCACCACGACCATGATGGAATTGCGTTGATACCTTGTCCTTGGTAAACCTATAATAAAATACTTCGTAATGACTTCCCATTTCCATTCAGGAATGGGTAATGGATTTAGTTATCTTATAGAATGTTGATGCTCCACTTTTACTTGTTGACACTCCAAGCACTTAGTCAAGTATTCCGCCACGTCACTTTTCATTCCTGGCAAAAACAAGGTTTTTATTAGTCCTATTATCATTTTTTTGGTATCTTCGGTGAGAAAAATATGGTTTCTTATGGTATCCATCTAATATCGTATGTTTCAATATGGATACATTAGGAATATATAGCTTTTTCTTATAAGTTAGTAATTTTTCGACATTTTCAACATACCTTGTAACTGCATTTTGATGTATTTTCTACTATATTTATTGATATTGGGGATCTTGATGTGATGGATGTTTAATTCACTCTCCAAAATATGTACTAGTGCTACTTACAAAATGTCCTGTCAAAGCATGAGCAAGTCTACTTAGGGCATCTGCAATTTTGTGTTCCTTACCTTTTATGTGTTTTATATCAATTTTGAATTCACTAAGGAAAGATAACCAACTTTCTTGCCTTAAATTTATGTTTGGCTGAGTAAAGAAGTATTTCAAACTAATATCACTAAAAGAGAAAAGGACATTGGTGAGGGTTGAAAAATGTCACCATAAGTTCGTTGGTGATGTTCAAAAGAGCCACGGTCACCAAAAAATAAATGTCACCAAAGGTGGTGTCATCAAAAGTACAGTTGTTGTGGTGACATTCAAGGTCCATCACCAATAATGATTTATTATGATGGATAGTGATCGTCACCATTTCATATGAGCAATGGTGATACACCTTAGCCTCCATCATTGAAAAACTAAATGTCACCAAAGGTGGGGTCACCAAAAGTATAAGTGTTGTGGTGACATTCAAGGCCTGTCACGAATAATAACTATAGTGATGGATACTGATTGTTTCCATTTCATATGAGCAATAATTTATTGTGATGGACCTTTCATGGCCGACATTGTTGATCCATTTATATGGCAATGTTCATTGAATGTCATCAAGAGGGCCTTTTTCACCAAAAATTGAACATCACCAAAGGCCGCATTGCTAAAAGTATAGGTGTTGTGGTGACATTCAAGGTTTGTCATGAATAATAATTATAATGAAAAATAGTGGCCATCACCATTTCAAATGAACAAAAGGAATTTATGGTGATGGACCTTCCATGGTCGTCACTATTGATCCATTTATATGGTGGAATTTGTTGACCATCACCATTTCATATTTTGGTGAGGGTCGAAAAATGTCACCATAATCTTATTGGTGATGGTCAAAAGAGCCTTTGTCACCAAAAAGTGATCATTTTCATTCCATATGAATATCAGTGTACAATGGAATCGAACCACCAACCTCCTACTTGTAAAGCAGGTGCTCTTCCATTGAGCTAGCACCCTTTAAAGAATTAGATTTAAAAAAAATAAACCTTGAAACTTTATAAATTGTAAATTATAGAACTTTGAATAAATTATAAAACTTTGTATATTATTGGAAAATCTTTTACTAAACAATAAAAATAACATTAAAGCTACGAGTCCCTACCTAATGATTACGGAATTTATGAAAAGTGGGTAGAGGGAAAATAGTTACGTATAAGAAACTCAATATGTTTAGTTGAATACTCAAAAGTGAAACTTTGAAGACATTTATAGCTTATATTTCTCAACTTGTGAATAATGTAAATATGTTGTGTTAGGATAAAAAAATTACCTTTAAAATACTGATTTGCATGCCAAAAAGTAAAAAACATTTAGTATATCTTATGAAATTATGAATAATGAGATACATGCTTGAATCCTATTGGCTATGGGGTCAATAAAAGTAATTGGGAGTGCTTCTCGTTATTAATTAATTCAAGATGTCAAAATACAATGATCAATAAAACTATCCTAAGATGTAACCACTAAACATATGTTAAAATTGTAAGCACAAAATTTTGCTAATATGTGTTACACCAACAAAATATTCAAGGCGCATTCAAACACTTCCAAATCCACACCAATCACGAGTATCCAAAGATGCAATTGCATGGATACAAGAACTCTCTAGTGCTCAATCATAACTATGTCCTCCCACAAGTACTTCAACTAGAAAAGGGGTGTGAATACAAGAACCTCAAAGAAAAAATAACTACACAATGTAAAAATACAGTTCATCCCCCGTCTACCTTTATATAATAAATATAGGGGAATATCAAAACAATCCATAGATAATAGGATTATAGTGGGAAAAATAAAGATGATAAGAAAAAAAAACTAGGAACAAAATATACTAATTTGAACATGTGCCCACATGTACTCAAATATTAGAGGAAACAACAGAACCTAGCATGATTGATTATTCGGTTGATAAAATGAGATTTATTTCTTTAGTAAAAAAGAAGAAAAACCCAACCTCCTTCCTATTGTCCTTCAGAATAAATCCTCTATGTATGGAATTGGGGATTTGTGCTACACTCTATGCTTACTCCAACATTAAAATAAGAGTTCCCCATTTTGTTTCTAAATATGTTTGATGTGTTTGAGTTTGGGCCAATCCTCATCAAACCTTACCAAGTTTTGGCTAAAATGCAATGATCTTAATTATGTTTTCCTAAGCTAGTCAACAAGCTTGACCCAAGATTTTATAAAGGAATTTTGATAGAGATGACTGCTCTAACATATTTTGACAAATTTTCCCTTCCTATATTTCTCGAAGAGAGAATCTGAACTAGCCTCCTCTTACCACACTATGCCTAAATAAATGAGACAAATTAAAACCAATAGTACCCAGTAAGAGATTGCAAGTAAGGGGCAATTATTCTACCAAAAGATGCTCAGAAGTCTCATCTGGCTCCACCTATTATTTTTTTTTTTGTTGCATCCATAAGCATCAAATGAAATTTTTTCATCAAAGAGGCTTGAACACTAATATGGACAATTCCATCACCTCATGTTTACTAACTAGGCAAGCCACTATTTCAGGATTTATTTTAATTATGGATTTTCATGCCAAATGTCTATAGGGGAATCCAAATCGGCCTTATTTTTTAGACTTCACCCAATGTTTCTTGGGTCCATGTCTTATGACTATGCTCTGCATAGGGATATAAATTTTGAAAATTCATGTCAATGTCTTGTGACTATGCTCTCTGTAGGGATATAAATTTTTAAAAATCATCTCTTTGAATAAAAAAAAAGTACCATAATATAAATAGGAAACTCATGTCTTCCAATTCAGAGATTACCCTAATTTCAGATCCCTCTACACATTTTGGCCTACATATGAAGTTGCACATGTTAACTAGATTTGGTCATAGAGTTTACAACAATTGAGCAATATTTTAAAGGGTGGTACCAATTTTAATTCATGGGGAAGATGTTTTAGTTCATTCAACATTGAAAGTTAATGTTTATGGCATGTAAATCAAGCAATGCTAATTTTTTTTTTAAAATTTGGCATATGTTCAAGAAAGTAGTAACTTTTGTAAATACTAAATACTAGATATCAAGTACTACATTCTATCAAGCTTCATGTTTGCTGCATCAAGAAATGTAAATTAGAGGAATTGCACTCGAGAAGTATAATTTATCATAAGAGTGATGAGATAGGTACCATTGAAAATTTGGTCATTGCTTCACAAAATCAAATGGGTATGTTTAATACTAGATAATTTAATCGAAAATGATTAAGTTATTCGAAAGTTATTGTAATACCATTCATAGACAAACCAAAACCTCTGGAGGTGAAACCTTGCTTGGCTCAAACTGTCACCTTACACATTTCTCCTTTTATTTCTTTCCAAATTCATTTTCTACATGGTTTGGTTATTTCCCATGTGAAATTTCCAAACTAGTAAAAAAAAAAACTCCAAGAGGGTATTGACCAGGTTTTTTGATAAAAATTCAATATGCCCACTTACAAGATCCATAATTGCAGCTACATAATTCTATGCAGAGAAAACATGGCCACCTAAAATAGCTTGTTTGGTGGTCCATAAGGGTACAAAGTGCTACTTCTTCTGGAGGCCTCTGGTCTTGGGCCATTACCATGTTTTCTTACATATGAGCAAGATGAGCTCCTAATCACTCAAGAGTAGTTTAAGGTAAAATATATGTAGGAAAAGATATTGAAAATATTAATTATTAATTAGAATAATATAATTTTTAATTTGGTTTGTAGGTTTAGTTTAAGTGGAATACTATAACCTAGTAGTATTAAAATTTGTGAGAATTTTAATGTAATTATGGTAAGAGAATGAAATATCATATTATCAATAGTTATGTTGTTTTCTCACACTTTGAATGAACGAATTAGATGAAAATCACAATTATCATAAAATGAGTAAGAAAACCTACCCATACAGGTGACAATATAAGTAGTAGGAGCTTAGAGTAGGCGTTTGTGCTTGGAAGTGTCAATCCAAATATCCTATCAAATAATAAAACATAAGTATTAATATTTTCAATAAGTTCATACTAACATAAAATTTAACGACAAATTTAACATATCTAAGGTTAAATCAGGAATATAATTCAAATCACTTCAAAAATTGGTTACAATAGAATTTTAGAATCTAAAAACATGTGGTTACATTAATAGAAAAACAAAAGAGTATAATTATCACCAATATCTTTAGCATTAGCACGTTTAGTGCTTTTAATAATTGGCTACCATCATCCACTAATGGAACCTTTCATCTAGGAGCCATAGAAGAATCTCATGATAAGATTCTACAAAGTGTCTATCTTCCCCCTTTGGGAAACTTTATTTATTTGGAATGTCTACAAATGTCAAGTAGGGCATTGAACAATGGAGCAAATAGCCAACCAAAACAACAAAAGAAATAAAACAAATTGCTGTGTTGTGCGTGGAATCCCCCCCAAGGCATGTTTTGGAGCTTAAAGCCAAAGTTTTGACCACGTCCATTGCAAAGGCTCCACGATGTGTGGGTGCGGAGCATGAAGTAATAATAGAGTCACACGGTTGTTCGCCCTTGTTTTTGTAATGTAATGTCAGCTTCATAGACCTACGCATGGTCTACGGAACATGGGATTGTATAAATAGAGTGAGGCTCTAATTGTAGAAACAATCAATAAATCAATGAATAGAATAGAAGCATGATAAGTCTAAGGGATTGAGTCAAAGTGTAAAGTTGTGTCCTTGGGTCGTAGAGTAGGAGAAGGCTCTATAGCTATGTGCACAGAGGCCTTGTAGTTTACAGTTGAGTGTGTGGACCCCTACAGCTAAGTACACAGGGCAGGTCGAGTCTGTAATTGGGGGAAGAATTAATAAAGAGAATTTTTACCATATTTTTGTGTATCTTTTCCTACTTTATGTATTTTTGGGTATAATTTACAAGTTTACTTTTTATTGGCTGCATGAATGCATGAATATTCTATATAAATAAATATAATGTAAGGCATCCATATATGTGAAGATAACTATCTGGTGTAGGAAGATAAGTAAGATCTGAGGTGTGACTTAGGGAAATAGTGTAAAGCGCCACTCTAGCAACGCGGAAGCCCCACAGCTCCTGGTTAGGGTTGCGTGAAGGAAATTATATCAGGGGTGTGAGGGACAGGGAAGTGCACAAAGTAACCTACATGAAGGGACTAACAGTTGGACCAATTCAACGTCTCACACATCTCAAGGGTGCAGAGCCCTAGTTCTAGCACCCCTCATACTACAGGTGAGACCTCAGTCTGCACTCCGTGGACTGTTGTTGAAAGGACCAGTGGTATAGGGATTTGTTTGGCTAATTAACTTTGAACCTCGGTTAGGCCCCAACAAGCCAACAAATGTTTCTGTTGTCGGGACCAGGATCTGCATAGGGATGTCTAATGTCATATCACTAGAATCCTACAAAGAAAGGAATTAAAGATTGGTTGGATAGGAAGATTCAAAATTTCATGGTGCATGAGAACTAGAATCCATGACTATCAAAAGAAGAGTGGTTAGACTTCTACTTATACAAAGAGATCCATGAAATTTTCTTCGCATCTTTCCCTACCGAGCTATACGAGTGGATCATGAAGCAAGTAGATAACCAAGTAAGGTACAAGCTCGACATACCTATTGTGTGGACTCTAGAATTAGTGAATAGATTGGAAGCATCGGAGGATGAGATTGTGTGCACAGTTGATCACTGGCTCGATCGAATTATAGGAGGATTCATCACTGAGCTCACGGTAGATACTTTAGTCAGCTATAGCGAGGTAGAGTGATGCTTCCCCAAAGGACTATGAGGTAAGTACATTAAGTCTTTGAAAACTTGGATTAAAATGCTACTATGTGAAAAGTGGGTTATGCGAATAAATTGATGTTTTGGGCTATGCGAAGTGGGAAAATCTACAGAAAATAAGGTAGTACAAAACTAGAAACTAGCCCCTTGATTTCACCTCCACGAGGGGACGGGGAAGAGCTGGTGGAGGTTTTACCAAGAAGTGTGATCAATCTGATAAGGTAGAGGATTCCGCACATACCACCCCCACCTACATTGCCGCCAGTGTCACCATCTTCACCCACATCTTCGCCCATACCACCTCCGCCACCATCGCGAGTCAATATGGCAAGCATGGTAAAGTTGCCAATGTTGAAGGGAGTAGGAAGTGAAGATTCATACCAGTTTTGGTTCGTGATAAAGGTTGTATGGGAAGTACAAGGAGTCAAAGATGACAATATGAAGAAGTCAATGCTAGTCAGCACTATGCAAGATTGTGCGCTGACCTAGTACATTAAGCATTCCAATGGCAATTCGAACGCAGGGATCATAGATATCCAAATTGCGCTAAACAAATAATTTAGCAGGCCAAAGTCAGAGGCACGATCGATCATTGGGTTGAAAGAAATCCAAATACTACCAGGCAAGATCCCTTGGGAGTTGGATCATAGACTCAAGTGCATAATTCGCGAAGCTAACATGACATTGATAGACGGAAAACACCATGAATGGTTTGTAGCATTGTTAATGTTGCATTTAAGGAACGCACTGTCACAACAGATGCTAACAACTCAAGCCGAGGCCTTGGAGATCACGATGAGACTGCATGAGACCTTGATATAGGATCCCAACCTGGTATTTCAACAGATCCATGTGTAGTTTAAAAACTTGTGCCTTGAGATGCAGAGTCTGAAACAAGACATGACAGCTCGCCCATAAGTGTGTGATGAGGTATGGTGCGTAAAGTGCAAGGGTTAGGGACATGACAAGGACCACTACTTGATGTTCATGAATTACCTCATGGGAGGGGGACGAATGCCATTGAGACCTGAGGCATAAGTTGGACCTAGTGTAGTGCCTACATTGTGGTGCACGATTTGTCAAATAGGAGGAAAGCATGCTACAAATAATTTCAATTTATCGCAGAAGTACACGCAGAATTCACAACAGTTGTTCTGTAATTTCTGTAGATTAGTGGGACATGATGAAAGAACCTGTAGAAGTTATGAGCTGATGATCGATCAGACTCCTATCTACAGATTTCAAGTTGAAACACAACCCGTTGACCAAAATGCAAGGATGGTGTGAATCGGATTTCAGGGGTGTGGATGAGGCCAAGGTGGAGGAGGACATGGAAGAGGTCATGGACAACTGATATGTTACAATTACGGAGGGTGAGGACATTATGCCCGTGATTGTATGAATTTGACATGTCCCTCATGCCTGTATTGTACATTGTTTGATCATTAGATAGAGTATTGCCACACACTAATATCAAGGTTGCATGATAAAGGAGCATTCCAACATGCCCCGACTCAAAACCTAAAAATGATGAAGCCTAAGCCACGTGAGGAAGACCCTAATGTGAATATTATGCTCCGAAGTGGAATTACGATAGGGGATGACAAAGGAAAGTAGCCTGAAGAGAGTACTTGTTTTCTCAAGGCTCCGAGGAAAGAACCAGAGTTTGATTTGGAGCACGCTAAGGAAACCTTCATGGAAGCGAAGAAGAGCATCAGTGATGCCTCCTTTTCAAGAAGCAAAGACAGAATGGAGCTAGAAATGGACCCACCAATTCTCACAACGTACTTGGAAACATGCATGAAGTTTCTGCATGACAACAAGGCTGTAAAGGGGTTGCAGGAACTCATAAATAGATGTGTTGGTGCCAGGAGAACCATGCGTAATTTGGAAGCTCAGAAAGCACACGATGAGGAGGGGAAGGGAGATGAGATTGACCGCGCAGATTAGAGAATATGAGATGGACCAAGTGATTCTGGACTTGGGATCAAATGTGAACATTCTGTCAAAGCAAACATGGGAGCAAATGGGAAGGCCTACGCTGTAATGGTCTCCTATCCAGCTGTGAATGGCGAACCAACAAAAGGTCCTACCTATGGGATGATTGCAAAGAATCACAGTGGATATGAAAGGAGCAAGCACGCTAGAGGAATTTGAAGTGATAGAGATTGTTGATGAAAACAATCCCTACCTTGTGGTATTAGGAATAGATTGGGCCACTGACATGAATGGGGTGATAAATTTGAAGAAGCGCAAGATGATTTTTGAGAAAAAGTCTCTACATGTAGTTGTACCTTTAGACCTTGTAGAAGGATCGCACTACACAGAGCTAGTGCGTGACTACGACAGTGATGATGATTTGGACTACATCTATAAGATAATTGCATGAGAAGAAGACTAGGTGAATCCAACCGCGGATGGATGAATCTCATGGGAGCGTAAACGCTACTACACATTGAATTCAAATGAGGAGATAAAACCATGGCAAAACTGGTTACACGAGGTAACCACGCTGAACTATAACATGATGATGAGATCGTTGCACTGCATATCAACGAAGGTAAGGGATCTGTTTACATATGATGGTTTAAGTGAGGTGGATGACTTCCTAAACATATTTGAAAGAGAGGTTCTAGACCAACAACTTTTCGAAGCTTTGAAATGGGTACTATGTGCTATGCCCATGAGGTGGTGGGTTATGCATTGATGAAGCTTTAGGAACTGGCGTGAATGTAGGAGGATGATGCACATGTAGTTTGGGAAGCCTCAGATGTGATTAAAAGACAAGTATGATAGACAAGATGATCCACGTGTCCACCTCGCCAAATGAACAAAGGTCTATGGGGAGAGCCACAACCTGATTGGGTGCACCTATTCTGTCATACCCTAGATATTATACCCATAAACTGGTATATAGAGATGGAGCTCCACCATGGAACGAGTGAATAGGATATCTTGCACAAAGGATTCCTATTAACCTTCACATTTGAGGATCGTTGGTGGGATACTATTGATGATGCACTACAAGCAGTAAAAGTAGCTATCTTTAAAATACTCCAGGAGCCAATAGAAGTGATTCAGCTTGAATGGGCGACCCAACTGAGCTATGTGCTGGAGTGTTATAACATGAATACTGAAGAATACAGTGAAGATCCATGAAAAGTTAACATTCTAGAAACTTAAACCTATTGTGACGTTCAAGGGCCATTGATTGAAGACCCTGACATAACAACACTGGTAAGGACAGAGCAAGTGAACATTGGTACGGAGGCCGAACCTAAGTATGCAATGCTCGGTGACTACTGGGATGATGGAATGGTGGATAAGGTCACCGAGCTACTCTGCGAGTACCAAGACTTATTCCAAACCAAGATCACAGATTTAAAGGGAATTGTTGGCGATTTAGGGATGATGAGGATCACCTTAAAACCCGTTGTGAAACTAGTTAAGAAGAGGCCTTACTGCTTGAATCTAAAATACAAGGAAAATGTACATGTAGAACTAGACAAAATGCTCACAGCTGGAATCATTGAACCAGTGGAAGAATACGACTAGGTAAGCCCTATGGTAGTACAAGAAAAGAAGCAGAAGGGCGAGATAGGAATATGCGCAGGCCTCAAGAAATTGAATGATGCATGTGTGCATGACCCACTCCCAACTTTGTTCACAGATGAATTATTGGAAAATGTCTGCAAGGAAGAATAATATTATTTTATTGATGGGTTCTCAGGGTACCATTAGATCAAAATCACACTGGAAGACAGGAGCAAGACCACCTTCACGACTAAGTGGGGCTGCTTCTAATACACCATTATGCCATTTGGGTTGATTAATGCACCCGTCATCTTTTCGCACATAGTGGTTGCAACATTGAAAGAATATATCCACAAATTCTTGGAGGTCTATATGGATGACTAGACTATATTTGGATTGGTTAAGCACCATATAGTGAGCTTATGCTTGATGCTAGATACTTGCTGATGACACCAAATCGTGTTAAACCTCAAGAAGTGTACGTTTCTTGTTCCCTTTGGGAACCTGTTGGGACATGTGGTTTGCAAACAGGGACTAATGGTAGACCCCATGAAGGTTGCAGTAATTCTGAATTTGGAAGCACCGTGAAGTGTTAAATAGCTTCACGCTACCCTAGGACATACGGGGTACTATAGGAAGTTCATCCAATGGTATGCCCAGATCACCATGCCAATGGAGAAACTATTGAAAAAGGATGTCACATTCTACTGGAATGATGATTGCATGAAGAGCCTAGATGTACTAAAAGAGAAATTGGCCTTTGCGCCAATCCTGATCTTCCCAAAATCGGATGTGGAGTTTCATGTCCATGTTGACGTGTCGTGTCTAGCGCTGGGAGCGGTACTAACACAGGAGGGTGGAGAGGGCTCAGATCACCCTATCACATTCGCAAGTCGTAGGTTGTCTAAAGTAGAAAAGAACTATTCCACAACTAAACACAAGGGGTTAACTATGGTGTACATGCTCCAAAAATACTAGCACTATTTTCTAGGGTGACACTTCAAGATGTATATAGACCATTCTGCACTAAAATACTTGGTCAATAAGCCTGTGTTGGGGGGGAGCATATGTAGGTGGCTCTTATTGTTCCAAGAATATGATTTTGAGGTCGTTCTGAAGCCTGGATGCCTAAATGCTGGACCGAATCACTTGTCATGAATTGAGATGGGAAAGGAACCTACTATTTTGGAGGAAGGATTACCTGAGGCACAATTCTATGCTATGCATGTACCAGGTGGACATTTTGAAGCTATAATCCACTTTTTGACAACGGGGACTACGTCGAAAGAATACTTCGTCCCGCAGAAGAAGGAACTAGTAGTGCATGCGGCTGATTTTTTTTGTCATCGCAGGGTACCTATATAAGATGGGCAATGACGAGATACTGTGAAGGTATGTACCTAAATTCAAACTAAGTCAGATCCTTGCCGAAGCACATGGGGGCGCTGCAGGAGGACACTATGCAGGGTGAGCAACTATGCAAAAGATTCTCTGTGTAGGGTTATGGTGGCCAACCCTTTGTCATGATTCAAAAGCACACTGTAAGGCCTGTGATATATGTCAAAGAACAGGTAAACCATCGTGAAGGGATGAGATGCCTTTGAATCCGCAAATGACACTGTAACCCTTTGAAAAGTGGGAAATTTACCTTATAGGATGTAACAAACCTCAAGGAAAGATAGGAGCGAGATACATTATCACCACGACAGAGTACCTAAGCCATTGGGTAGAAGCATAACCGGTCAAAGACTACATGACCACCATGGTTGCGAAGCTTTTGTTCAAACATGTATTGACTTGATATGGATGTCTGAAAATCTTGATGAGCGATTGCGGTACACATTTCCTAAATGAAACAGTCGATGTGCTAACAAAAAAGTTTTAGGTGTATCATCAGAAAATCACACCGTATCACCCACAAGACAATGGGATAGTAGAAGCATTCAACAAAATACTAGAGACTGCGCTGACCAAAGTATGCAACACACAACGGAGTGATTGGGACCTCTGCATAGTTGCAGTACTATGGGCTTATAGGACAACGTACAAGAAACTGATGGGACAAACACCTTTCCGGTTGGTTTATGGTGTGGAGGCTATAATGCCAATGGAGTATATTTTTCCTAGTCTGCGCATAGTAATGCTCACAAGTATGACAGACTACGAAGCCCTGGAAGCGAGGCTTGCGTAGTTGGAATAACTTGAAGAGGAACAGTTCCTGGTTGGCTTCCATCAATAGGTACAAAAGTAGTGCAAGAAGGACTGGCATGATCACCATATTAAGTAACGTACCTTAATGGTAAATGATTTCATGTTACTGTATGACAGTAAGTTTGATAAATTCCCAGGAAAGTTTAGAATGCATTGCTGGGACCATATGTTTTTAAGGAGGTCATAGATGGAGGCATGGTAGAGCTAGTAAAGTTAAATGGAGAACCTCTTCTAGGAAAATTAAATGACAGTCGATTAAATCCCTACATGGGTGTCCTGACTATCTGACTAGCTGACAGAAGCATAGTCTTCGTGCTTCAAGTAGTCAGATGAAGGTGCAGGACTATAAACAGAGGCAAGGGACACAGGAACAGATACAAGGAAGTAGTTCTGACACCACGGTCTCGGAACAATGGGTACAAGAGATTTAGCAAGAAGTCATTCAGTGCATTTCCGACCTTACAGTGGTTCAAGCAGAGTTGGAGGGACTTCGCGTGAAGATCTCCGCATCGATGGAGTGACTCGATGGGGAGTCACGATGTTTGTGTTGGGGGCTTGTTGGGCATGGAATCCCCCCCAAGACATGTTTTGGGGCTTAAAGCCAAAATTTTGACCAATTCCATTGTAAAGGCTCCACGATGTGTGGGCGTGGAGCGCGAAGTCAGAATAGAGTCACAGGGTTGTCCGCCCTTGTTTTTGTAATGTAATGTTGGCTTGATAGACCTACACATGGTCCACGGACCATGGGATTGTATAAATAGAGTGAGGCTCTAAGTGTAGAAACAATCAATAAATAAATGAATAGAATAGAAGCATAATGAGTCTAAGGGATTGAGTTGAAGTGTAAAGTTGTGTCCTTGGGTCGTAGAGTAGGAGAAGGCTCTGCAGGTATGTGTGCAGAGGCCTTGTAGTCCATAGTTGAGTGTGCAGGGCAGGTCGAGTCTGTAATTGGGGGAAGAATTAATAAAGAGAAGTTTTATCATATTTCTGTGTATCTTTTCCTGCTTTATGTATTTTTGGGTATAATTTGAAAGTTCACTGTTTATTTGTTGCATGAACTCATATGAATGTGGTTTATAAATAAATATAACGTAAGGCATCTATATACATGAAGATAACTAACTAGTGTAGGAAGATAAGTAAGATCTCAGGTGTGACTTAAGGAAATAGTGCAGAGCACTGCTCTAGCAGCATGGAACCCTCACAACTCCTGGTTAGGGCTACGCGAAGGAATGTATATTAAGGCACGAGGGATAGGGAAGTGCGTGAAGTAACTTGTGAGAAGGGACTAATAGTTGGACCAATTCAACCTCTCAGGCATCTCAAGGGTGGAGAAACCTGGTTCAAGCACCCCTGATACTACTTTGAGTGAGACTTGAGTCCACGCTCCGCAAACTGTTACTAGAAGGGCTAGTAGTATAGCAATTTGTTTGGCTAATTAACTCTAAACTTGGGTCAGGCCCCAACAAGCCAACATGCTGGTAGAAAGAATCTAATGGAAAAACAATTTACCTACATTAGTGTGTTTAGGACACATTTGAATGACCTTGAAGATGCACCAAATAGGACCAAGTTGAACAGTTTGTCTACCTAAATATATAGTACAATAATAAATAAATTATTACTTCCCCACAATATGTCAGAATGTTTCTTTTGAGGTGACCAATAAAAAACATAAATTTTGAGCAGTGAAAATACTTAATCTACCAGACAATTTTATAAATCCACAAACCTTTGTTGTCAAGAATGACACAAGATGGTCTACATCATTTACAAGATTTTCCATGGTTGTGCTTTCATGATCATTATTATCTTGACTCAGCTCATAACAAACATGCTTCGTGCCTTCAATAGCCTATGTGAAGATATAAACACCAAACTAAGACAAATGTCTTAAACATAAATCCATGTCCTCTCCATCATAAGGTACATAAGAATGTGAATCATGAAGAGATGGTTTATATTTAATGGAGCAAGAATACAACAATACATGAATAAAATTAGTCATTAGATGAATGCCCCATAAAGAAAGGTGGTTGTATGTAAGCTTTAGTATATATGCTCTATGAGTGAGAAAACAATATTGGGATATCATGCAATTTCACAAACAACTTTGTCTGGTGATCCATAGTCAATAACATTAATTTCTTCATTCCAATTGGATGGACCAACTGCTAATGCACCAGAGCCACTAACATGTTGATCTCTAAAAGCCTCAAAATGTCCATGGCTGATGTGAATTCTGTAAAGAATATCAAAGGACAAGGAATGACATCTTATAAACTATTCAATTGAGAGAAAAGGTAGAAACCTATAAAAATATGCAACTATAATTTATGAAACTTAGGAGAGAGAAAATATTTCCAATATACAAATGCAAGAAATTTCAGTGTTGTGAAATAGCACAATATTTAACTAAAGAAGAAAAACAAAGATCCCATTCTAAATTTCAATCACATTTATTTCAAATTCATTATAATATATACATTTGAAATCATTAAAATTGGAAAAATTGGAGAAGAGGTAGGCCTGACAATAGTATCACTACTTTGTTCATCAGTGTCCAACTTGTAAATTACATTACATTTTTAGTAAAATACTATTTAAATATCTAGATCAAAATGTCTATGACCATGTCGAAACCAAAAAAATAATTACCTCTTATAAATTCATTGTCAAGCTAACAACAGGTTGATAAACCTTTACATCATATACCCCTAGCTTTTCTTATTTCCATTACATAATCCATGTAGCATAATAAGACAATTTTTAATCACTGCAAATTTGGAATACTAGTAGTCATTTCTATCTGAACTCAAGAATAATGTATTAAATTATTTTTATATATTTTGTTGAAATATTTCATACTTGGCTCCTTCCTCTTCACGAATGTAATACATTCAATAAATCTTCATGTGGTTCTCAATAGTTTGCATGTTAAGGTAAAGGAGAAAAAACCAATGATCAATAGGAAAGTGTAACAACTAATTAATGAATTTTCATATGTTTTGATACCTACCTCATGGACTATCACTAAGATGGGACATGTGCACATCATTGAGGTAGAACTAGAGTCTAATTTGATCATTGTTCCTCCCTGTATGTATTCAAAGCTATTTAAGGACATGATAGAAATAATAGTGCAAGATTTATTAGATACAGGTCATATGATGCCTAGTACAAGTCCCTTTGTGTCTCCATTAGCGTTAATAAGTAGGATGGATCCTTCTATATATACATTGACTACATGGAATTAAATAATAGGATTATTAAAATAGATTTCTTATTCCACATATAGATGAATTACTGTGTAGAATGACATGGGCAAAATATTGATTTGAGATCTTGATATCACTAGACAAGGGTAAGGGAACATGACCAATTCAAGACAACCATTAGAAATCATCATTTACACTATGAGTTTTGGGTGATGCGCTTTGGGCTATCGAAGTAACCAACCACATTCCAATGTTACAATTAATTGAATCATCAAGCCATACTTTTGGATATTTATTTTTGTCTTCTTTGATGATATTCTCATTTTTAGCAACAATATGGAGGAGCATTTTCATCATTTGAAAATTGTCTTAGAACTCCTATGACTTGACTCTCTATTTGCAAAAGAGCCAAAGTATGATATTGCAAAGAGATAGATATGAACCAACAAATATTCCAACCATTATTGATTGGACCACTCCAAAGAATGTGTTACATACTTATGTAATTGGGAGACATCATATGTAGGGGTAGAGTTAGTGCTCACCCAAGTGCACTTCAGGCCATTATTGATTGGCTTAATCTAAAGAATAAGACACAGTTGAGAGGTATTAATAGGATATGGAACTTCTACATATAATTTATTAGGGATTTGGATGCCTCATGGAACTCCTAATTGATCTCACAAAGGACCAGTTCAAATGGATAGAAGAAACAAAGTCTGCCTTTCAACATACGAAGGGGGTAATGACTTCCAACATTGTACTAGCACTCCTAGATATCTCACAACCCTTTATAGTTGAACATGATGCTTCCAACATTATCATAGGGGTTATCCTCATGAAACATTAATTTAATATTGCCTTTTAGTGGGAAATTATATAATAAGTAGAAGTTCATATCAATCTATGATAAATAAATGTTGTTTCTTATTAATGTTATAGAAAAGTTCAAACAATATTTGTTGGGAAGGATTTCATTATTTAAACCAAATACCATTATTTAAAGTATTTCTTATCGCAAAATGACTTGAGTGAGTAACAAACCAAATGGGCAAGGTAATTGCAAGGTTTCGACATTGAAATTCATTACAAGAAGAGGTAAGCAATGTGGTTGAAGAATCCTTATCCCACCTGCCAGAATATAGAAATATATACTGTAGAACCATGGAGGAAAGAATATATATTCACTGAATATGCCAAAGATGAGAGGGTTGTTTCCCTGACACAAAAAGAGAACATGAATACCTTCTCAGGTGATATGATTTTTTATAAGCATTTTCTTTATCTTGTGTCCAATTCTTGATTTTTTGGAGAGTGTATTAATATAATTCCATTCCTCACCTGTTGTTAATCATGGTAACTTTTTTAAGACCTATCACGATATAAAGAGTATAATATTTTAGAAGGGGCTTAAAGGATATATGAAAAGTTTTGTATCTTCATATGAAACATCTCAAAGGGATAATCCATTATTATGAACTTCGTTATTGGGTCGCTCAAGGTGGTAGGAAAAAAAATATTTTTGGTAATTGATCAATTGGTTTAGTGTTACCATTTTGTTTCAATGAATATTTCTAGAAAAGCATCAAAGGTTGTTGAATTGTTAATGAAACATATCTATAGGTTGCACGAGCTTCCAAATAATATTTTTAGTGATATGACTTGAAGTTCATAAGAAAATTTTGGAGGTGTTGTATAAACTTATTGGTACCACCTTGAAGCCAAATACTGGCGATCATCCTCAAAGGGATGGACAGACAAAGATTGTGAAAAATTTACTAGAGGGGTATTGGATAAACTATGTTGTACAAAACCAATCTTCCTGGCCATAATGGTTTCACTTAGAAGAGAATTGGTACAATACAATATACCACACAACCATTGGAGGTTCACAATTTAAGGCCCTCTATAATTATGGCATTGTTTTATTGATTTATTTAACTATTGAAGACACTGAAGAGCCAATTTTTAGAGATTTATTGGAGAATAAAAGCCATCAAATATTGAGGCAACTAAAGAAGAACATCAAACTGGCCCAAGATGGGATGAAGTCCCACGAAAACCAACAACATAGTCAACAAGAATTTAAGTGTAGATTGTGTCTTCTTGGGACTAACAATGTTATAAGTAGATATCTTTCAAAGGTAAAGGCGTGGAGAAACAAGGGCATGCATACTATGGGCCTTATAAGGTTCTAGAAAGTATGTGATCGGTGGCATGTATTTTTGAATTGCCAATAGGATCAAGATTGCATACCACATTTCATGTCTGATGTGTAGGGGAAAAACTAACATTTCAGATATCTTTCCTTCCCTCAATAATGAAGCACAAGTTCTTTTGATTATCATCAAGCAACTTGAGAGAATATGTTGGGGACTAATGTCTTGTTAGAATACATCATTAAGAAGAAGGATTTTCCATTGGAAGAAGATATGAAGGCTTGAATATTGAAACAACTAGCACTAAATTTGTTTGGTGCATATAAATTCAAGGAAGGTGGAACTTTATGATGTATAAGGATAACCCATTAGGTATTGCTATTTCGTATGAACCATTAGAAATTTTCTAGTCGTGTATAATTTTCTATTAGTTAACAACCTTAATTTTAAGATACAATTTATGTTACTTAGTTGTACTTTTCTATTAGTTAATGGAGTTTAATGTAAATGATAGTTGTCCCACATGCAAAAGACAAAAGATAAAGTGGGATCATTAACTTTGAAAATAATCTTAGGTATTAGAGTAGGGATATTTTGGAGAATGTGCCATTCCAGGCAGTCTATAAGATACTATCATTGGTGATGTGTAGTGCCCATGCTCCCCTTAGATTAGGGATTGAGGTGGAAGCCATGATTATCAGGGAAGTTTCAGTATTTGTGTTGTAGATTTAAAATATTTAGGTTTTGGCAGTGTTGAATTTAAATAATGGAGCATACAACTGTTAGTGACAAATTAACTAATTTGACCATGATTTCTCTTGTTGCTTACTATTACTAGTTCCCTATTAATTTCATATTTATTATGAGTTTATAAGTCCCAAATTCAACTATGGCTTGCTTTCAATCTTGAAAAATATATTTCCATTTTGGCTCATGATAATATATGACATTGAAAGTAAATAATAACAATTCATGGAATATAGTAATGTCAAGTGCAAATTTTTATACATGACAAAGTGAAAGCATGCATTATGAGATACTCTTTAAGAGTTGATTCTACACTCCCACATTGTATCCACATTGGATATATTTTTCAGCCCCATTGACCTAATTTTGTGGTCATTTGTTGGGAATTAATATAATTATCTTAACTTATGTTCTACGAAGACTCTGGACTTTCTTTGAGTGGCCTATTCCCTTTTGAATATAATATATACATGAATAACTATGGAAGTAGCTATATTAATAGGTCTAACTGTTAGGGTAAATATCACATGAACCTTCTCATTACCACATCAGAAGCTAGTTTGAAAATTTATATAGGATTCGAAAGTATGTATGGCCTAATTTATAGTTTTTATGGATTGTGTAAGATATTTATAAAGAGTAAAAGTATTCCATATATATGAAAATTATATTGTCATTAGCCACATTAAAAGTGATGCTGGATGTAACCCTTCATCTCACCTATCCACTTTGTTGCTCCCTCCTATTGACACATAGCTTGAACTCATGATTGAACTGGAAAATCCAAGGAGAAAGATCATGCCTTAGACTTGGAATAACTAATGAAAGATTCAACATAAAACTCAACAAATGAAAAAATACTCGCAATATACTCAAATTTAAAAAATGTAAATCAATTCATTCAAATAGACAAATGTGGAATTTAATATTTAATTTAAAGTATATACATTATTTTACAAAGTTCCAAAATTTATATGTAGATTCCAAACACCATGGATTGTGAACTGTGGTATGAATAAAGAAATAAATGTAAACTATCTGTCCAACATATTAGCCTTTCATATCTTAACAATATTATTGAAAGTGCCTCGAATATTGATGTAAAAAGTGATTATATTATTATACAATTATAACTCTGATGAAAATCCTCCTCGACATGAAATCACATTTTTAGGGGATACTAATTACTTTGTTATACTTGGTTCTTATCTCTAGGTTGGCTATCGTATCAAACTTAAAAATTATTTTAAGACTTGCCTAGTACTTGAAAGTATGGTAAATTTGATTCAGTATCAGCAAACAGTGAAGACAACTTCCTCCAACCCTCTGGTATTTTTTTCCTTTTCTTATCTCCCTCTGCAATCACTAGCTTTATGATGTTTGATGAAGAGGTTAATCAAGCTCTAACTCTTCGTTTACTCATTTTCCCACCCATGCATAATTGATGTTTTTTATTTATAATTTACATTCATATTCTTCCTTTTTAGTTATTTGAAAACACCCAATCCATGTACCGTCTTGTAAAAGATAAACATGGAACCCTGATAAAACTTTCCACACAGACCAACCTATGCCCTCAAAACCCTCCTCCTTACAAGTTCTACAACTTTGTGACATACATCCCAAGAGGTTAGTTCTCTCTCGATATGTTTTACAAAGGTATTGGAGTCTCCTCCATGGAGGCATCCAAATAAGTAGATGACATTATCCTTATGAAGAAGGAAATTTCAAGAACGAAAAAGCCTAATGGTCTAGGTTCATGAAACCCGCTAAAATCTTAGAAAACAACTCCTTCAATGTATCCGTCTTACCTTGCATCTCAAAATCATCTTCGAAAGTATGCAAAAATGAAGTCTATTAAAAAAATACACAAGGCTATTGTAAGATATCAATGAAGAATAATGGAGGGTTTGTAGTGTATTTACAATGTATAAGGCCTATCTTTTTTGGAAAACATTTGGCATGAACTTTAGGATTTGGGAGTTTCTCTTCATCCTTTTTTCCTCTTTAAAATTTATAATAATGGTTGATCATGGGATCCATCATTAGTGAAAAGGAAACATTTGATTTTGGTAGAAAATTCCTAGCAAAATCATGAAACGGCCAAAAAATATTTCTTAGGTAGTTGTAGCCCATATTCCAGACTTTCCTCTCCCAGAAACATTTCTCAATAATTTTTCTTATACATATATCTGACTACTAAAATAAAAATTTTGTATCTTTAAATTAGCTTTATTGGATGCCTTAAGATAGGAACTCTGTTTAAAATTTCAGTATTTTTTTTAATGACTGGTTTCTATTTCAATTTCTCTGTGTTTTTCTTTAATGATAAGCTTCCCATCTTCCTTGCTTCATTTACCAAGTTTCAGATGCGATAGGAATAATATTTTATGCAACTTTTTGTCAATCCAACTACTAATAAAACATATAATTCTAACACTAATGAAGGACAAAATACGTTAACTCAAAGACACATTAGGCAAAAATGAGATATCATAGACAAAAGAAAGAAGAGTCAGGTGTACCAAATGAATCTCTACTGAAGAAGAGGAAGAAGAATAATGTAACCCAAGTTTGAATCAATCCAAGGGGAACCAACATGAAGAACAAATTCCCACAAAGTTGAGTGGAGGTGGGGTATGTCCTCCATCTTCTTCAAGCGCTTCTCTAGGGAGTCCATATTCCAAAATGAAATCCAATAGAAAGGAAAGCACTTTACGATGCCAATTTTTTGAAGGATAAACTTATTTTATGCCTACAAAAACTAGAGTCTCCACTATCTTCATAAAATTGGTATCTTGTGGTTCAATTTCTATCAAAGATCACAATTTTGTTATGGTTTCTCACTCCAAGTCATAGGTTTTGTGTGATGAATCTTGATCATAATCATGTGTATTTCTATCTAGGCTAGTTGATGTCAACGGGGTTATAGTTGGAAATGAGATAGAATCTATGCTTCATGATCCAAACTTTGCACAAATTATACTAGAAGATAAAGAGAATTTTAGTGGTAGAATTGTTGAGACTAAAAATGAAAAAGAAGCCAAAGTAGGAGAACCCAATTTAAATAGATGTTATTCCTACAACATAGACATAAGCTCCAAGTTAGATTTCTATGAGAGATCAAATAAAGAGGAAAGTGGTGGAATTTGAGAAAAAAGCATACGCACAAAGATTGATCCTTTAAAGAAGTAATGAGCTAGGAACAATGCCAAGAAACCTCCATACAAAGTGTTAAAAGAGACCAACACACTCAAAAGGTTATACAATCACATTTCTACTAGCACAAAACATTAGATCATGGCATCAATGCCATTAAAAGCTCAAACAAACTTGCTGACAAAGGATCTCATGGATCAAACTCATTCAGAGAAGTTCCAAATAACATCAAGGGAGATGAAAGGAAAAATTTATTAGACATTGCGGTAGTTGAATCACAAGTAACCCGCAAGAATGTATAGGAAGGAACCCAGCCAAAAACCAATCTAAGGTAACATTTGCAAGAATACAAGCCTTCTAAGATCATAACCAAAATAGAGAAAAGGCTCAAGTATTATAGATAGCCCATGCTATAAGTTCAAATTGCTAAACTTGATGCAACAAACATGTGTTAGGGCAAGGTTAATTCCCAAAAATAACTCAATCCACTTCCTTTGAGTGACTTACAATTGAAATATTTGTACAAAGAGAAAGGAGGAGCACTACAAAGAAAAATAGTCTCCAAGTCCAGAGGAAAATATTACGTGTGCGTAGAATTATTCAATAAAGTTTCAAATACAAAAATATAATAACCACTCACAACAGGAGGGGTCTGAGATGCAGAATGTGTCACATGAGGAAATCCTATCTGACTTCCATGAGATAATTTTCTCTATTCTCATCCACAGTTTGGCATGAAAAATAGAGGAAGAGAAAAGTCATAAGACTCACTTGAACATGAAAATCCAATGTGACCTTGGGTAAAATGAAAGAGGAGAATAGGAGAGAACATGATTACATGCTCTTCTCATAGTTTCAGGATTTTCGTAGAACAATATGTTAGTAAGGCCATTTACTAGTCATAAGTCTAATATGGTATAGACTCTTTGATGAAACGGAGGACACATAAAAGTAGAAGAAGCCAATTAGTATCACCATGAACCTTGGTGACACATCAATCTGCTTTGGCTAAACATCCAAGAGTTGGCATTCAACTTGGAAATATATCAATATTCTCAAACATAGAGCACTAAAGGCCAGATGACTCATCGGATAAGAGTCCTTGATTCTAACAATGCAATCTTATGACTTATTGGCAAGACCATTTTACTAGGACAACATGAAACTATACCACCAAGCTGAGTGGGTAGTTTTAAGATATAAATGCTCTCCTTGACTTAGATTATCCAATAAGCTAAGTTTCATACAAGATGACATTATTTTTCTAAGAGTTTAGAATCCAAATGCATCCTTTTTCTCTTTTTCATCAAGAATGGATGGCCTTTGTTGTGATGTTTTCATCGATAATTGATGGCATTCATTTTGATTTATGCAAGGCCATGTTGGACACAATACAAGATGATTTCTATTGTTTGACATATGAAGAATTATCTTCTAGAAGGCTATCTAAATCTCTCAATCAAGGCCTTAGTAAACTCATTACCAAGAATGTAGCTAGGGGTGCCATTGGAGGTTGGAGGCTCATTACTTTCCTTGGTGTCTCATACAAGATCATGACTAAAGAAATGGCTCAATTGCATGGAAGGCAGTTCAACAAGAGCATACATGTTTTGTACAGGGTCCAATTATTCTAGACACATAATCTAGACTTGAGAGGCTTTGGAATGGGCTCAAGACAATGGCTAGAAGCCTTGTTTTCTATAGATTGGAGCTTCATCATAGACATTCTAGTTTTTCTTGGCCTTTGGACCATGATATGTGGCCATGGTGAACACATTACTCTATAATGCATTAACATATCTCGTTGTTAATAACTCATTATCCCCTTAATTTTTTACAAATAAATCTATTTGTCAAGAGTGCCCCTTTTCCATAGATTTGTATGTTTGACAATGGATGTCTTGAATCACCTATTTGAAGTTGCTGAAATTCAGGGGCATATGAAGGAAATCTTACATCCCGATGAGTCAGACATGGTCAACAATCATTTTACTAATGGATCCTTTATTTCTATGAGTGTTAATAATAGTTTGGTTGAAGATTCTCATACATGTTTCTAAATCTTTGGCTCTACATTAGATGATGTTATTAGTGACCATGAGACAAATTTTTGGTTGTTAGAGTTAGAGTCTCATCTTACTAGATTCACAGAGCTTAGATTTATGTTCAACCCAAGGTAATTGTCAGGTATCTAGGCATTACATTTGAAGTGGGGCTTTCACCAATGGATATTGAGGATTGGTGTACCATGTCTTCAACAATTTCAGATTAAGCCTTGATTTTGGCATCATAAGGACCTCACATTAGATGGGAAGTTGACAAGGGCTAGACAAATATTCTATGCCTCACACATTTATCATGTATCTTGTTTGTTTCCTAGCAAGACTCAATTTCAACATCTAGAGCAGATCACAGAATCATACCCATAGTCGAAGTATGGTGGGAAAAACAATCTTCCACAAGGATCAGGGAGTTCATCCCTCGCCTAATGCGAGGTGGAGCTTTGGTCAGTCCTTACAATGATATCAACCACAAAGGCTTTAATATTTGTTTCTGTAGAAGAATCTATTAGCTCCAACTCTTAATGTAATATGGGGTGTCTGTTGATCTAGAAGAGAGGTGAGAACACACATTACATAATTTCTAATATGTTTGGAAGGAAAATGAGCACTGATATTTAGTTCTACTTCAATGCAGGGCTACTACTATGATGTCTTGTTTGGAAAATGTAGCTATCTAGTCCACTCTTCCTTCATTGGGATTTGGCAGTGATTGAGAGTCTCTGCTCTATTTTCCCTTGGAAGATTAAGTGTAATTTCATTCGTGAGAAATAAGTTAGTAATTGCCAACTTTTTGTTCCATGTGGTGTGATGAGGTACATCACTAGCTATTAATTGAGGGTGAATTATTGATAAGAGATGTTCAATATTTAGATTCAGTAACCTATACAGATTTTATTTATGCATTTCTAGTCTTATAGAAGAGTATACTGATATAAGATCCATTGTATATACACTTCCACCTTTTGATTTGTTGTTTGTAAATGATTTTCTATAAATATAAGAGATATTTTGACAACAATAAAAAAATAATGGGTGACCTACACTAAAAGGTGTTGCTTTTCTTTCATTCTTCAACTGTGATGGAGTAGAAAAAGAATGATAGTCGCTAGAAGAATATGCATGCAATCAAGATTAGAGAATGGCCAGTGAAAACGAAGTCAATGGCATGGAGCACATGGTTCTGTATTGGGATAATAAGGCATATGTATATGATAATTTGAAAGGAGTATCGTGTCTTCTTAGATTGCATAACTTTTGATCTAGTTAATATTAGCTTGAAAGACTTGTTACATGGGACTATGATAGCAACTATCAACCAACACAAAAAATATTAACGGGATTTTAGCTTTCAAGGGATTTTCTAGAACCTGGTCCATTCAATCATGATAACTAAATGGATTATCTAGTAGTTGATACATAACATGGTGCATATGAAGATGTGTGATGACAAGAAATAATCACTACTTCTACCTCCTATAAGGGGTTCAATAGGATGGCCAATGTGGGATGGAGAAGGATAGCTAATAGCCCAACCAACGTTATTCTTTCCTAATCCAACACAGTTCTTTCCGGAGGTGCTAGAATAGAAAACTTCGGGTGGTCCAATTGATTCTCCTTCACTCAATTGGGAGTGTGGGAAACATCCTACCCAATATTGATACATTACTATCAGGTAGGGGCGATGCTCTAGTCAATCAGGCAAGCATGGACCTAGCTTCTGAACAATGCAACGGGGGCTTTAGGATAGGATACTAAAGGAGGGTGCTTCATAACTCTGTTTAGCCAACTAAACTATCTTGGATTGATGCTCAAATGGGAGGCAAGAAACAAGATGAAAGGCTTGGACAACTAGATTGATGTTTGAGGGATGCTCACTCAAACCATGGATAGAGGGTATAAATGGATGACACCCCCAATTATCTTTCTTTTTTGCTTTGTCCATTGACTAAGAAAAGTAGTTTATTCCTCTAATTAGTCCATTATGTCTATTGGCCAAACATTCATTCCTCCACCTTCTCTCGGCTGTCAACAATAACCTGATGGTCCAACTAGGTATTATAGTTGTTGAATTCTCGGTAGCTCCAAAAAAGAAAGAAAGAATCTATGGAGGTGAGGGAGCATCCCTTGGATGGATTCATTAGTCAAGAAAGATTTTCTCCCATACAATAGGATGCTCGATGCCCAATGTAGGGATCTGATCTATATACTAGGAATTGTACCAATGTTCAAATTGTAAGATTCAAGCTCTCTCAAATCCATCTTACTTACTAGCTTACTTAGTAACCAGTAACATCTTAGTAACAATACCATCCTTACTAGCTGACTAGCTACCCTGATACTAATACCATATGCTTGTATATAACTACAACAGATAATCGTACCATTCTCGCTACCATCTTGGTATTGATAAAGCATGTAAAAATTAGGTTTTATCCAATAGCAATACTATGAAAGGCATAGGTCAAGGGGGTAGCTTGATTTTATTGGATCATTTTATAAAGCCAACCAGACGCGCAGTCACATTTCCATTGAATAAACATGTACAATGTTGGCATTGTTATGGCATTATATGCCTAAACATTCAGTATCCATTGTAACAAGTACATGCAACCTAATTAAACAAAGGGAACATAATAAGTATTTCCCTAATAAATGGCTTATAGAATAATAACCATCAATATAACTAGAACAAGGTAGTAGTAGTGATCATGCTCTGTGATCTATTAATACAATTCAATCTGTTTGAGCATAGTCACCATTAGTATTCATAACATCTTAACTCTAGTTTGATTACAGTTCTACTCATGTTGAGTCTATTATAACATTGGAAACAAGAGTAATCTAAGCTAGTTACTTCTATCAGGTGAACAATGTAAGAAATGGAGTTATAACTGGCATACTTTATACAATAGGTTTCCATTAGATGGTAAGTCAAACCAATACATATTGAAATCAAACATGACATTTATCTCATAATCAATTCAACTGCTTGTTACACAAAGTAATGTAACACAACCCATAGATTGAATTCCATGTCAAATATTGGTTTGTTCTATTGGCTAAGTGTTTTCTGTAATCAAGAACAAGTATATTGTGTATCACTATGCATTTATTATATTTATAATATTGATAGAGTAGAACAACCTGTACAACATTAAGCTTCTTGTATTGAGTTAGTGTAAGCATTGATGATAAAGTAAAAAGGATGAGGGCATATGAAAATACACTTTGAACAAATAAACCTTTAGAGGTGGTGATTCTTGAACATCATCTTTTAATCATGGAGGACACAAAATACAAGATAACCAATGAGCAATATTTATATTGGGGAAGAGTTTATCAAATTTTCAGCTCAAGGGATTTCTCAAGAGTCAGAAATCATCCACAATGATCTTAAACATGACCTCAGTATCATAATTTACAAGAATTTGAATAAATCAAGCCTCCATAGGATTGCTCCCAGATCTATTGTTATTCCTTGTGTAGAGGTAATATCCTGGCTCATAGGCCAGGTGGAATTGTCCAATATATGGATCCTAAACCAACACCAGAGCCTAGTTGGAGGCTACTACACCTTCAACATATTTTCATGAAAGTTCCTCCCAAAGCCTCAAGTGTGTCTATCTAAAGAGTGGGTGAAAATGGATGTGGATGAGGTACCTCCTAACATGCTATTAAAAATGCTGGTTTTATTAAAAATTCTTTAAGACCAAGATATCAAAGGTGTATCCAACTACTAGATTGAAGCATCATTTCAGAATTTCCATGTTTTTGCTAGTTAGACTATATGGAGAAAAGGATGGCACCATGTTTCATGAATCATGGGTGCCTATGGTGAATGAAATTTGTACTCATGGTTCAACATTCAATTGGAGTGCAATCATGTCCTCTTCATTATATAAATCTATTAGGGAAGTGAATAATGCCATGCCTACTAGTTTATTTATGTCAGGCTACCTAAGTTACCTATTGGACTCCATCTATTTAGAAAATCAATTTCTAGAACTAGGATGGAAATGGTCTAAGTCTTTTCCTCCAATACATGTTTAATGCAAGTTCTTATGGGATTACAACCATAAATCAAAGATGACAATAATATGAAACCATTTTATTTCTCTAGTGTGCTCTTTGTTATTTGGGAAAGAGTGTCCATGCCTCTCAAAACAAGCATAGGTTGTCAGAGGAGTCATTGGATACCGGTATTTACATGAACATGGAGTATACATTAGAGTTTATGGTGCATCTAGAGCTCCTCATCTGCTACCTTTATATGATCCGGATAGAGTGATTCTGTTGGAAATATTATATCAGACATTTTCTCATCAAGTGACAAGTACTCTTAATAGGGAAAAGAGGTCAATATGGCCTAAGTTTCCTATTAGGATCAGATACTATGGATTTGATAAGGCTACCCAAGCCATGAAAGAGGCCAACTAAATTGAATCATATCATTTTGGAGAGATAATATTCAAGAGACATGATCTTGAAGATGTGGTTCTTAGTCATTGTGTTTCCATTATCCAGATGTGGTCTTATAATCATGAGAGGGATAATGATGAGGGTATCTTCCAGAGACTTATTTATCCATCTGAGGTTAAAGAAAATATAAGTCAAGGACCTTAGAAGAAGGCCAAATAGAACCATGCTTCACCTATTGTCAACCTCCAAGAAGAAGATGAAAAGTTCTAGAGGGCTTTAGAAAAGGTGAAAGAGGTGAAGGAAGGATTGGAGAAAGAAGAAAATAAATTCAAAAACACGATTGAAGAAGAAAAAGCAAAAAAATAGGTAGAAGAACATAGAAGGAAAGTAGAACAAGATGACCTAGTGAACCAATTGACTTTGGAAACTAAACAAAGAATCAAGCAGTAGGAAAAACAAAGGAAAAGAGATGAAGCGTTTCAAAGGAAAAGAGATGAGGAACTCCAAAAGGAGGAATAATATATGTTGAAAGACACATGGATTGAACACCTTGACATTCCATCATCCATAAGGATGCCCCCCACTCCTCAGTCCCCATTGGAACTAGGTCGAATTGAAGAAATGGAGAAGGAGAATTTTCAATTTTCCCGATGACCATGGCTGACCTAGTAGTGGTATTGAAAAATTCAATTATGAATACAAGAAGAAGAGTGTCAGCAGGAGAGTTTCCAAAAATGATAAGGTTTGGAGAGAGATTGTCATTGAGGAGTTTCTCATTCATGACATGAGAACTGATCTAGATATGATTGCAATTTCTAGTATTTCCATGGCCCAAGGAACAAGTGCTAATGTTGCTAAGCTAAAGAGAAAGTTCTATTATGCTCAGTTAGAACTTAGTGTTGCTAAGTAAAGAATTACAGAGCTAAAATTACAACAAAAAGGTGAACTAGACTGGTTAAAGATTTCAATGAGAAATCAATTGAGATCCAAGAGGAACGAAGTATGGTTTAGAAATAATTCTATAGGAGCATTCATGGAATGAAAGATAAAACTCCTAAGTTTTATGAATATATAAAGAGGATGTGTCCTATCAAGGAGGAATTGGAGAATATTCCAAATATGCTAGATGACATCATTCAATGGCAAATATAGTATCTTGATAAGGGGGTAGACATTCCTCAGTTCAGTAACTTGGAGAAAATAATATATTTTTCCGAAGCTTAGAAATGGCTAGACAAAGAGAGAGCCTTAGAGCAAAAGGCTCAGGAAGCTTTGAAATTTTTCTTCAAGTTTGAAGGAGAAGTTGATGTAGTCTTAAATAAATTCAAGTTACTGATGTTACAATCAACCTTTGGCCCGATACCTATGGAGAAGCACATAACATAAAAGGAGAGAGTGATAGAGAGTTGTAAGTAGGAGATCCAGGCATTAAAAGCTATCACTGGGGACAAAAAATTTTATATGAAGATTTCCAAAATGCAGTGTTGATGCAAATTAAAAGGTAGGTGTGTCCATTTCTAGAAATATTGCATATGTATGAGGTTATGACAGTAAGTAACATACAAGTATTAGGTATGTAAGAAGAATGTTGAGTAGTTAATATAGGACTTGGGTCAATCTAACAATTATTTTTCCTCTAATCTCATAATTTTATAAATATTTTGGCCTGATGAAAAGATTTTATTTGATGCAAAGCCTAAAAGATATTAAATTTTTGGCACTAAGTTCCAATGGGTTTAAATTTCATAAGGTCACAACTCCACTAACATTTACAAGGCCCCTCATAACATACATAAGCAAAGAGAGACGAAATCAAAGAAAACCATTATATAAATACTTAAGTGTGTTGTGCCAACTTCCAGTTGCAAGCAAGTTCATTTATGGAATCTATGCAATTTCTGCAATAGGTGCCTAATGCATGGCCACAATTACTAGACGAACCCCAGTCAAAAGTGGCCACATTTTATCTTGTTTATCATATCCAAAAAAGAAAATAATAGTTCCATCATCCTTCCATGTCGAGCATGTTATCACTCAGGTTTTCCCAAAAGTTGTAAGAAAAGGAAAGGAGGCCGAGGTAACCACAAACCAATCTTTCAGATACAGATTCTATCCAATCTGCATCGAGAGAGGGCTCTCTCTTTAAGTTTTAGCTTTGCTTTTTAAAGATATTAGGCTAGTTCTGAAGTTTAGGAGTTTGTTTGAGTTTGGGTGGTGAGATTCAATAGCAGAGGGTTAAGACTGAGTAGTTTAGGCCACTGGGCTAATGGAGTCAAGGAAGATGGCTTAATTGGGCTTGGTTTCTTAACAAAGGATGGTTTTACATCGCAAGACGGTCAAACAGGGAACAAACAAAGATTTGGAATAAATGGAATGGTTTCAAAATGGGCGAAGAACAATTAAGAATCCTTCAACCTATTTGAAAAATGGAACTTGAAATGATTACTAATAAAGAGAAGTTAAGTATTCTTCAAGTAATAATCAAAGTGACAGAACTAAAAAATAGGAGCAATCAAGGTTTCAATGTTTATTCTAATTCAGTAGAAAACATAGAAAATGATAACCTTTGAAGACAGAGTGAAATCAAGCATATTCTGAATTACTCCTTTTTGTTTATCATTCAAATATGAACAGAGGTGATATAAGAAGGAAAACTTTAAAACATCAGGTATAGATGACTTATTGATCCGGTGTTTGATTCAAGAAATCTGTGGAAAGTCCTTTGCCTCAATTCTTTATCTAGCAAGCCATACAAAAATTTGATCCAATCAGCACTTTATTCCAAAAACCAGTATTACAACAATGTATATGAATCCACCTCAATACTCCAACTGAGGGAGTATTTATACAAAATATTTTACATAAAATATCTCATAACATAATGAGATATACTCCAGTGATGAAAAATGAATTTTTACAAGAAAATAGAGACAACTAGTCTTGAAGATAGGAGAAAGGTAAATTGATGTTGTGCTGTTCCTATTTGTGCTAAGTGTGCTGGAGGCAGGCCCTTTTATTTGGCTTGCTGTTGTCTTCTTTGGTAACTTCGTGCTGGCTACCCTATTTTGACTGACAATCTTTACTTGTTCTCATACACTTCAACCTGTTTGATCCATGTTCACCTTTGTTCATCTTACTATGGTAAGTAGCCCAAAATTTACCTTTTACCGAAGGTAAAACTTACAAAATTTCTAACATATCTTCCACCATTTTTTCTCTAGCAATTTTTTCTTCTGAAGTTTCCTCAGAGTTTCATCAATCTCTGTATATCTGAAAAAGTTAGGCTGGATTGTGAACAAGTGCTTTACCTCATGTTCAATATAGAATAAGTTCTCTAAGCTGTCATAGAGAACTCGGTCTGTGGGGAGTGCTTTTATTCCTGATGCACTTGTTGATGAGCTTGCTTGATTGCCAGCATACTTATTCAACATGTCTACATAATCAATATGCTTCATTAATTTGTCATTAATGACCAAATGACTTGGTAGCCCTTTATTCTCCAAAATTGTGAACTACTCCATAAAAGAATTAATTTCCGCCTGCATATCTTGGCACCTTCTCTCTAAGTTCTGCATCAAAGTTCTCTTGGTTAGAACCCTTTTGACTTCCAAAATGGTGTTTGTCCTGTCTGAGATGCCAATTTCTTCCAGTTGTTCTCTATTTTTGTTATTCAAAAAATGTATAAGCATGTTGGATTCATCTGGCATTTGTCCTAACAAAGCTCTTGTCTTTTGAATTTCTCTTTGTGCTGCTTTCACTAAATCAATCTGTTCATAGATTACTTCGATACATGGCCACACATCATTTATAGACTGAATGATGTTAGTCGAAAGGATTTTCTTAATTTCTGCCAAAGGCTTATCAAAAGTGATCTCTTGTTCTAAGGCTTTAATCTCCCTAGTTTTTTCCACAACACTTATTTTGGAGATATCATAATTTCTCTCTGCCTTAGCCAATTTCTCTTTTACTGGTTTCAACTCCATAACTTGTAATCTCATTTCTTCCATGGCCTTGATTAATTGTTCTGTGCTTAAATTAGCACTGCTGCCTGGTGCTATTCTTTTTGTTGATGTACCTATTGCAATTGTACCTATGATTACCTCTGTTGTGGCTAGTGGGACATTTGGAGCTAAAGCTATTCCAAGTGTAGAGGGGACTGTAGTTGAGACTATGGGGATTATCTCAAGAGGCTGAGAGGTCAACTCTCCCTACTTTTCCTTCAGTTCTTTTTCTAATGCCTACTCTGTATCATTCAATTTTTCATTAAGTTTCAAGAGAAGGTCCATCATCTCCTCCTCAGATTTCTGTTGTATAACTTCTACAGTTTGTGGATGCCTTGAAGGAGGTAGCTTCAGCTATTTCCTCAAGGTGGAAATGTCCTCTTATTTTTTATTGATTAGTGCCTTTATGCCTTTAGCATCTTTGGGATCATGTCCCAATCCCGTGATTATTTCTTCTAAGGATTTTATTCTGTTATTCTTGGCTAGAGAAGAGGCTTTCTCCAAGTGTAGTTGAGCAGTTATATTGTCCAAGGAGTCTTGCAGCTTGTGGGCCATCATTTCTTTGTCAGCCAGTGTGGAATAGACCATTTCCTTAGTTTGCTTGTGAAGTTCAATTTGGTCCATATGATGAATATCTTTGGCTAGGACCTCCGATTTTGTTTTGATGTAATCTGCTGCTGACTGGGGTTGTTGTACCTTCATCTTAAAGTAACTCATTAACATTTTTCCTTCTTTAATGTCATAGGCTGACATTAATATTTGCTGGTTTATGGGGGCCATTTTCAAATACTGACTGTAAAGTTGAAGTCTTAGAGGATCATTTCTGGCTTTTACCTCTGTGAATGTCTTCTTAATGTCTGAGGCCTGTTTACCTTGTGGCCTGGTGGATCATACTTCTACACTCTGTTGTCTTTCTAGCTCCTGCCTTTGTCAGCTAATGGATGTTCCTCCCAATGGGGGAGTTTGCTGACTAAGTGTTCTTTCAACTCTTAGATGATACGTAGTTTCTTCAATGATTTCCTTTTCTGAAAGAGGATTCAATCTTTGTCTCTTTACTGCAGTTTGTTCTATAGGTCCATTCATAGGTGTGGTGGTTTCTCTATCTCTCCTTTTATTTCTTTCCTCATTTAGAGGAGTTTGCAATGGTTGAATTTTTGTTGCTTTAGTTTGGGCTGGAGGAATTTGCACTTAAAACTGTTCTTTGGACATTCCGGGCTGATCTGTCATTGTAGGCTACTCGGTGGTCTCTATTTCTTTGCCTTTGGATGTTCCTGTAGCTAGTATGTTGGCTTCTTGTGGAGGCTATTGAGAAGTTCCAATAGAGGATGTGCCAATTGCTGATTGTTGAGATAGCTTGAGTGGTACCTGCCCAAAAGAATCCAAATCAAGGGTTTTCTCAAGATCTTTCATAGCATTTTCCATGTTTTCCTACTCACTAACATCTTCTATCAGGGTCCCTTCTATCCATTCATCCAAGTTTGTAAACTACTTTATTTCTGGGATCCTATCATGTATATAAATTGATAGCCTGCTATTTGTTCTTCTGTCACATATAAAACTGTTGGGGTCATATGGTACCCACATAAAAAAATTTCGTAGTCTAAGGTGATCTTATAAAATTATTTCAGCTTCTCTCCATGAATCTCTAGAATTGATGACAAAAGGGCCTAGCTGGTTCTTAATTCTTGGCTAAGCTTTTTTCTTGACACCACAAAAATGGACTAAGTCTGCATTTATGTTTTGCTTGAAATACTCCAAGGCAAACAATCTCATGGGAACATACTTGGGTAGCTTGAAAGGGAAACGTTCACACCCATACATCCTGATTTTTGTGTGATTTTTGTATGGGTACCAGTCACCTCTCTAGTATTGCTTTAAGAGCTGGAGAATTTTCTTCATGTCACCACTGATCCTAGGAGGGGAAACTCCTATAAACAGAGGGGTTGCTGAATGTACAAATAAGTCAATGAACTCATTATAAGTGTAAGGGGACTCTAGGGTATTATGAAAGATTGAACTCCAAAAGATGACAGATTTGGGATTCCCTTTGGTGTCCAATTTTTTGACAGGGAATGGAAAGCTATTTGACTGATAGTATAACATGAGATGGTATATGAAAGAGGTATAGTTAAAAACTCCTTCTCTTTCCAAATTCAGGAACGAATCATGGATTTTGTTGGCAATATAAGAGGCATAGTTATATTTGACAGCAGGGGGCTATCCTGGAGTGAACATTGATAGCAACACTAGGGTAATATCATCAACATATTCACTGGAGTTAAAGCCCATTATCAGGGATATCATATCAACAATGAGTCTTCCCGTTTCAGTGAAGAAAGTTTGCAGATAAGGAGGTGGACCTTTGGGCTGGTAGTTTGGTAACATGAAGGTTTGAGCAATACGGTTTACTTCTGATTGAGACAACTGGGGGGCTTTTTCAAGTAGGTACCACATGGAAAGAGGAGCAAGGGGCTAAGTGGAGTGAAACTGTATCATTTAATTGATGGATTGAGCAGTTATGCGGAAAAGAACAGTTTGGAATGGAGACATAACAACTCGCTGGATGGTATCATAATTAGCACAACAATGATGAATTATCTCTGGGAAAACATGGACTAAGGGGAGGAAATACATGGGAAGGTTAGACTCCCATAGTCCAAAAAAGTTAGACTTATTCAGACAACTATCTCTGATTTGGCAGAAGATCTTAAGATGGTTACTATCACCAGATAAGTCTTTTATTTGAAAGTCTTTATCGGCTAGTGGTAGATAATCTAAGTCTCTGTGAGGAGCATTCATGGGTGCAACATTCAGGGCTACAAGGGTTTCCATATTTGGTTCTTGTGGATTCAAAGATGGAATTGGGGGAAATTCTATGAAAATAAGTCAAACAACAGGTTTGGGATCTTTTTTATGGCATTTACAGACTGTTCTTAATTTGCATTTGGCCTTCTCCAGTAGAATTCTCAGTAAAAAACCGCAATTACAGGGTTGCAGGGTAAACTGGATAAATACCTATGTTAAAAAGGAAGACTGTACAATGGCAAGTTAGTTGACAGGCTATGAGCTCGTTGTTGTAGTCTTTCTGGTCAGGTGGTAGTTGAGAAACTGGAACAATGGATTCGGTCGTTATTTTGCATGGGAGCTCGAGACGCAGTGCATTACAGTGAAAATGACATTTTATCATTTTATTTAACGGAATTCAGGTTGGCGGGTCTTTTTTTGCATTTTTTAGGTGGATGACATAAGTGTGTTGTGATGCTATTTTTTATGTGGAGGGTGGTAAGTGGTTTGCATTGCACCACTTTTGAGGTTGGGCGGTTTTGGGCCAGGGGCAAGCGAGCATATTGGCAGCGTGACCCGTGGCAAAGGTACGGGCGGAAAACCACCTGGTGATCGCAAGTTAAAGTGCAGTCACGAGGGGGTGCTATATCGTCGTCGACCATTAGATGAAAAGGGGATAATCGGATGGTGGATGGGCATTGGAGATGGCAAGTGATCCAAGTTTAAACAGGAACGCAATAAAATACAGAGATAACCATATACACAAAGATGCAGCGGAAATAATACTTCATTTCATTAATGGAAAATACTGAAATATGCTTACAACCGGAAATAGAAATAAACCAGCTAGGGCGATGGTAGCTTATCTCTGAGAAGAGATGTGTGGCTACATGCCTCTGACTGTGTTACAATGAGGCTCGAAGGCCTATTTATTGTTGAGAAACAATGGAAAAACCCTTCACATTCCAAAACCTAACCCTGGAAGATGAAACGCCAAATTGTGGGCCCCGTTTTTGGGTAAGTTGGTACATCAACTTCCCGGGGTCGCGAATTGGTCGTCTTATCTCCGTTTGACGTGCATGATAGCCTGTTGGAAATATCTCTCCGAGGACTACGACGGAAAAGACAATTTTTAGACAGAAAAATCGCTGGCGATAGATTTCCAAAAAAACATCGTTTAGGGCCTCAAAACGGTTCTGGAAGTTTAGGACCCGAAAAACTACTAAAAATAGTAAACTGTGCTATAATTAAGGAAACTGAAAGAACTGAAAGAAGCACTAGAGGGGATCCACATGGAATTAGCGGGTGGCCACCAATATCCACCTGGATCAACAACCCAAAATTATTCCTCATCACTGTAAGGTCCTTGGGCATCTTCTGGACTCCCGCCTGCCATTAAGAAATTTTTCTTGAAAGCCCCCCTGTAACTTTCTGTGCAATTTTCACCCTACATTCTTACTGAATTAAAAAATATGGGTTTACTGGGTTGTTTTCCTCGTCAATATTTTGTATTGACTATCTAATTGAAATATTCTGGTACCTAAGCTGGAAATTATACCCTCAGAAAGTTTGCAACTTTTTTAATTGTTGTGTCCCTTGAAAATTTCTTGTAGATTTCCTTTAATTTTTTTCCAGAATTTTTGGCGTCAGAGCAAATTTCTAAGTGCATGTTTATCTTCTGCCCGAGATTAGCTTTCCAATGACTTTTCATATGCCCAAATCCAATTTATGAGCTGTAATCTATGGCCTTTAGAAGATTAACTGATTTTTCCCAATTCTTTCATGCCTGGAAATTCAAATTCTGCTTGCACTCAACAATCCTGTACTTCTTGGTAATTAATTGTACTTTGCAACATAAGAACCATTTTTCTTGCTCCCTGTGATTCTCTATCATTAATTTCTCTCCTTAGACTTCCTCTAGCTTCTCATTGGAAGAAACTGACTTTTCTAACTCATTCTTACATGTGTCCCACATGTTATCCACTATTGTCCAACAACTCCCAAGTGTCCATTTTCATATACTATTTTTTTAAACTATATACAACTTAATATAATTTAAAGCTATATTATTATTATTTAGATAGTGATATAGTGATTAAATTAATACAAAATTTAATTATAGTTAATGATCTTAATGCAATATTAACTATTAATTAAAAAAAACAATAATTTTTATTTTATTTTATTTTAATTTTTGTTGTTGTTGTGGTTCACAACCACTCTTGGTCATTGGGTTGTCGCTACGTCCATGATTCATTAGACTAGGCTGATTGACAGGGATCAAACCTTTCGGCCATCACATACCTGACCCCAATAGCTTTCGATAATTGACCCTGTGACCTCGCATCTAGCGAGGCCCCGACTTGACCATTTGAGCTAACTCTTGGGGCTGCAATATAATTAAAATTATAAAACAATATATTACAAAATTAACAATATAACACAATATAATAAGTAATAATAAAAACAATATAATAAGACCATATATTTTGAAACAATAAAAATAATAATTAAATTGTATTCCTAACCATTTTTCCCCTTTACAATCATATAAATTCTAAGTAACATTGATTAAACTATCGGACCCACCTCACGATATTATATAACATGAAAATATATATTTTCAAAAGAAATTATGAGGGTCTCCTTGTGGTCCCCTCCATGAGTTTCCCGTGCTCCAAAAACCCCACGACGTTCTGCTGCAACCTGGCAGTCCCCATCATCGCCTAGGCCTTGCGACAGTTACACCTTGTGGAAAACTTGTGACAATCAGCGACCACAATGCTTTGCACTCTAGATTAAGCGAATTATAACAAGTAAACATGCACAAGCATTAACAAGGCCAGGGGTGTCATAAAAGGTAGTTTATCAAACCTGCCCATCTCTAGATCTACAGTTGGGATTGATTTCGACACCCTTCCTCACCTTTTTCGAACCCACTGCAGAGGGCTGTAGGAGAAGGTAGTTTTGGTCCTCCAAAACCACTTATAGGTTCTGTTGGCACACATGTGGGACAACAAATTGGGCCCATTCCTCCGACCTTCTCCTCGGCACCGACCCACTACCTCATCCCACTACACTTCATCTAGGCTCTTCCCACACTTTTTCTTTCCCCTTTGCACCTCCGAGATGGGAACTCCGGGACACGTCATCCTAATCTTACCACCCCGACGCTCTCCTTGATTACACCTCCTTACTCCTTCAGGATGGAAACTACGGGACACATCATCTTGGTCCCATCGTCTGGGTGATTCTCCTTACCTGCTTCTCTTGCACCCTTGGTATGAGCTGTCGTGAGGGATCCACTTCTGGCCAATGGAAACACTCTTCGCCTCCACGCTATAGGCCTAGTTGGTATAGTGCCTTGTCAACCTAACCACTCCTTTGTGTTGCTAATTACAAACTTCCAGGATGTATCCTTCGAGCCATGTCACCCCTCCATTCGCCCAACAATGACATGACGAAATCCTGACATAGAATTTGTGGCCTCCATGATGAGCTCTTGTCAGACCCTTTGGAAATTAATTCATTCCAATGTAATATGCCCTCTATACAAATTATAACCTTACATCATTGTGTGTCTATATATATATATATATATAATGCCCCTTTTGTAGTAATCTTTACACTTCAACATTTTTATTATATATAAATACATATATATTTTTGACATACTCTCTTATCATTTTATTCTATAAGAAGAAATTTCGCTCATGCATTTTAGAAAACACTTTGCAACCATAGTTAACCTTGACATTATTTTGTCACTGGTGGGTACTTCACCAAGGGTTCCACCACTTGGGACCCCACCTCTAAGGGTGAATTATCCCTGGCATGATGGAAATTTTCCCATAACTATATTAACAGGGAATTTCTTTATAACCCTTGTAGCTTGTATTTACACGAATTTAGCCCTTTGTGGTAAGATTTTGCCCATAAACCTTCAGTTTATGGTCTATAACAAACCCCACATTCCACTAAGTTCCCTTTTGTGGTACATGTCGCAAATTTTTAGAAAATTTTTTCCATTTCCACCACTATTACTTTCATCGAATAGTTGGTGGGTAACCTATAAACTTCTGAATTTAACCTGAATCTAGCCTAATTAAGTCCAACATTGAAAACCTGCTCTTATACAAATTGTAATGTTCATGGCCACTAGTCAGGCAATACCACTCTACAGTACTACATAAATATCATTAAATATACTATGGAAGTGCATTGTATTTTTTCATAATTCTTATACTGCCTAGAAATTATATTTATTTTAAAGGAACACAATATGCCATATGCAGACATTTAACATATAATTAATTGCAAATAAATATTCACAACGGGATAAATAAATCACATCAAACATATATTTAAGTCATTCTCTTGAACAACATTAACATATTAGTTTCACATTAATGCACAACATAAATTTAAACTAAAAAATATTGAATCTGGGCTAGGGTTTGTATACACATCATACGACTAAATTCAACACATGGTAATTAACAACCACGAAAAATACCCAAATCAAGGTTTATAACCAAAACCCATAAATTTACATAATAATACATAGACCATATATCGTAGAACATGGTACTTATTTGTATTAACAAGTGAACTAGCTACGAGCTCTCCACGTTCCACCCAACCGTAGACTTGGTGGTTCATAAAATCAACCACCGGGTCACCCCTGAGATGGGACAACAACTCCAAAGACAACGATAACTGAAAAATATTTGTACCTCCATGACCAAAGGAGCCAACTCAACAGGCACACTGCTCTAGGGCTCCAAGAAACGTCCAGGCTAATTGCCAAGGTGTCAACCTAACAATCGTGCTTCTCTAGGGATCTAGACACCTTCTAGGAACCCTTAAGGCCATAAACTGACATCCACCAAAACTCCCTGGCCACTAAGTAATAAACAAGGTCAACAAACCCTTGGAGCACCAAGCTCTCAGAGCCAACAATAGTCTCACATCATAAACATGATGCATACATATGAAACAATTAACTTAATAACCATATCTCAACAAGTCCAGAGTCCAACCCTAGGACTCACTAGCCATCAGCCAGTCTGAGAGTCCTTCCCCAGACTCACTGACACCCCTTACCTCCTACAGGATTGACTGCCCATAATCC